>MU001497.1:66180-88811 GCA_010093485.1 Karstenula rhodostoma CBS 690.94 | reverse complement strand
TCTTATATAATACCTAGACTCTAAAGTAAAAAAATTTAATAATAAAAAATTCTAAATTAAAAAAAATAATTTTAGTTACTAAAATATACTAAGATTTTATATAATACCTAGACCCTAAAATAAAAAAATTTAATAATAAAGAATTCTAAATTAAAAAAAATAATTTTAGTTATTAAAATATACTAAAATCTTATATAATATCTAGACCCTAAAATAAAAAAAAAAAATTTCTATTTATATAAAACTATATTATATTCTATAGACTTTTTATATTTAATACTATTTAATATTATTCTATAATAATAAATATAATATAGAATTAGTTTATATAGAAATAGGGCCTATATAGTAACCCTAATATAAAAAAGTACTATATTATAATATTTTATTCTATTTTATAGAATACTAAGTTAGTTTTTAGAAATATTCTATATTTAATATTATTTAATATAATTTTATAGTAATTTATATATTATATAATATATAAAAGGCTAGTTAGATTAAAGATATAATATAAATAATAATATTTAATTTATTTTTATTTATATTAAATTATATAGTAGTATTATAATCTAATAAAAGCTATTATATTTTATTAGTAATCTATTTTTATATTTAGTATACTATTATACTATTCTTAGTTTTAATTAAAAGTATTCTATTATATAGATAGCTTTTAAGAAACTATATTAATTAAATAAAGAAAATTCTTAGTAATTACTAAAATAATATACCTTACTAGTTCTAATACCTATCTAATTAAAAGTTATTAATTTAAATTTAATTTAATTAAGTACTAGGTATATATCTACTTAATTAAAAGCTATTAATTTAGACTTAATTCTATTAAATACTAGATACCTATAGTATAAATTAGTTTAAAATAAGAACTAAAGTTTTTATTACTCTTATTTATAATATTATATAAATAGCTTTTAAAAAAGCCCTATAATATTTTCTATAATTAATTTTATAATATCTAGTTAACTACTAATAAGAATTTTAGAAACTATTAACTTAAATAATAAAATATATTCTAGCTATATTAATAAGATTTTATTCTATAATATATAGTTTATAAGTATAGCTAAAATAGTATTTATATTTATATAATTTAACTATATTACCTAAGTATATAAAAGATAGTAAACTTAATAATTAATAAAATTTTCTAATTTTAAAATTAATATTTAAGCTATCTATTTTAACTATAACTTAACTATAATAACCTTATATTATTAGATAATATTTAATATTAAATTATATTATTTAATATTAACTAATAGGTAACTTTAAAAACCTCTTAAAGTATTAAGCTCTAGTTTTAACTATATATAAAGTAGAATTATATCTCTCTAGTTTATACTATTTCTATAATATATAATTTTAGTAGGTATTTATAATAATACTAATTCTAGTAGAAACTACTAGTAAGATACTAATTAATATTATTAGATAGTATTTAATATTAAATTATATTATTTAATATTAACTAATAGATAGCTCTAAGAACTTTTTAAAATATTAAACTCTAGTTTTAATTATATATAAAGTAGAATTATACCTTTTTAGTTTATATTACCTCTAAAATATATAATTTTAATAGGTATTTATAATAATAACTATTTACTTAATAAGCTTATTAAATTCTTACCTACTATAAGGAAGGAGATAAGTATAAAATTATAAGTAATAAATAATAAAACTACTAAGTATAATAAATAGTAATTATCTTTAATTCTTATATAAGTATCTACTTATTAAGTAATAGAACTACTAAATATAGTAAATAGTAAGTCTCTATAGATATATATAGAGTTATAATTCTATAAAATACTAAAATATAACTTTTCTATAAAAATCTAAATAAGTTATAATCTATATATAAAATTATATACTATATAACTATATATAAAAAAAAAAACTAGTTTATATAAATATATAGAATATAATAGTATTTAATTCTATTTTCTAGTAATTAATATAATATTAAATTAGTTATAGATAGAATTCTAAATAGTAAATCTAAAGTAAGATTATATTATTTATAACTAACTATTCTACTAGATTCTATATAAAGTAAAACTATTTTATACTATACTATAGTATTTAATATTATTTAATATTATTCTTTAGTAATAAATATAATATTATATTAGTTCCTAATATATTTATAGATAGTAAATCTAAAATAAAATAAAAAATACTTTTAGTTATTATATATAATTATATTAAAAATAAGAATATATACTATTTACTATTATTTAATATAATTATATATAAATTAATATAAAATTAGATTAGTAGAGCTCTATATTTTTACCCTAAAAGGAAAAAAAAAAAAAAAAAATATTATTTCTAACTATTTTATTATACTTTATATAATACTTAGTTAGTTCCTACTAATTTTTAATATTTAATTTTATCTTCTTAACTTTCTCTATAGAGATAGTAGGGGTATTATTAGTAGTACTATTTTATATAGTATACTTTTTACCCTTCTTAGATATATTTAATATTATTTAATAATATTTAAAGTAAACTAGAATTAAATAATAGTAGATAGTAGAATATTATATTTAGTACTTATAAAATAAAATAAAATAATATAACTATTAAAGGATTAGGGTTTATACTTAATTTATTATATTATTAGTACCTACCTCCTTATTATTATTATTTTAATCTAATAGATATAGAGTATTATTAAATAATTTATCTAAAAAAATAGTATTATTTAAATTAAAGTCTTACTAATTATATTTTATTATAGTAGCCCTTATTATTATTTATAACGAATAAAGTGAGGAAGTAAACTATTATAGTAGAGCTTCTATATAGCCGGCTAAACCTTAGGGCTATATATTGCCTAATCGGGATAGAGGATTTTAGGCTTTCTATTGGCTAAAAAAAGGCGTTTTACACGTTCTAATTAGTCCTTAAAACGCGATATAACAATATTTCCCTAAACACTAATATAACTAATATATTATCTATAACCGCTCTAGCTATAGAATATTAAACTTAGCTATATATTTCTAAATATTTACCTAGTACGCGATCCTTCTTTAGGTATTAGTCTAGCCTAATACTAACTAATACTTTAAAAACTTAAAATCTCCTTTTTAACTTAATTTAACTTTATCCCTTATCTATCCTTTTACCACAACGCTGTTATAATACTTAACTTTAATAATACTTCTAGCAGTCTTATACTATCTCCTTTATCTACCTTAATATCCTCTAAGATATTCTATACCTATAGAATACTATCTATATCCTTTATTTCTATAGTGCTTCCTAATACCTTCTAATAGAGTAGAAGTTCTCCTAGTACTAAAGCGCCTATTATATATAATATAGATATACTTATCTAGGATAATATTATAGCTATAATAGATAGAATAAAGTATAGATATCCCTCCTTATTATTATCTTAACTAATATTAATAGGGATTTATAGGCGCTATTACCCCCTAAATTTACCTACCCTAAAGTCGCAATACTATATCCTTCTATATTAAAAAGTACACTATTATCCTATATATCTTTACTAGCTAACCTATTATATTCTACTATAAATACTATATAATACTCTCTTTATAATACTTTACTTCCTTATTAGTATACCTTTCTTAAGTACTATACAATTGTTATAGGATAGCATTAGTAGTATAAGGAGTATCCTAATAATTCTAACTAGGAGTATATCCTCTTTTATAAGGTTCTAGAGCTCTAGGAATAGGCTAAGTGGCGCCTTTATAAGGCTAAGTAATTTAAGTCTATTATAGAAGATATTATTCTCCCCTTCTTCTAAGATTATATAGATAATAGTGAATAAAAGTATTTCCTCCTATAATAGATTATATTTCTAAATTAGTATAAAATAAATTTTTAAAGTAGATTAGTTATACCCTGCCTTTTTTTTTTTACGTGTATCCTTATCTAATACCTAGACTAATACCTACTTTATAGACGCGTTTTTATATTATACTACCTATTCTAGCTATATACTATCTCTCTATTAATTAGTAATAGTAGGCCAGGGACCTATACTACTCTACTATAAATACAGTTATCTACTTAATCTAATTCTTAATATCTTTATAAATAGAAAACTAAAGAAACGCTGTATATATTATAGATAAAAATATTCTCTACTAACTCCTATTATACCTCTTTCTAAACGCCGCGTTATTAGTGGGCCTACTAATACTATAACTTAACTATATTCTACACCTTATACTCTATTATCTTTACTAAGTCTTTTATAGCTCTTTACCCTAATAAGACTAACCCTATAAAGGTTATCTTAGGATAGCTATTATTTATTATATAAGGCCTATTAGATCCCTCTTCTAATATCCTCTCCTAGGCCAAACACAATATAATTAACACTATATACTCCTTTACTATTATATATAGAGGATTTGGATACAAGATCTATTTAATTTATAATAGTATAAATACCTATCTAGCCTACTCCTATATCCCTAGGTCTATAGGTATTAGGTAAGGTATTAGACTTTACCTCCTCTAATAGTCCTGTACCTAATTATAGCGATAAAAGTAGTAGGGATAAATTTAGTAGTAGGGACCTCTTTATAGAGGACTTTATAACTACTAAAGACTAAATATATTAGTAGGATCCTCCTATTTAGTAACCTTTAGATCCTATAAATCTAGACTATCTATAAGAACTTACACTTCTACCTAAAGAATTAAACTATATATTAGTATTCTATTAGGAGCTTAAGAATATTTAGATAAGTACTTACTCTATCTATAATCGCTAGTGGTTTAACCTCTATATTATCTAGGGAGAGTGTAATAACTGCTACTAGGATTAGATAAAGAATAATAGACTAGATTTTATTCTATTATATAGAAGTAGGAATAATATAGATTTAAGGCCTCTATCTTTATTATTACCACCTCTTACTAATATAGAAGAATACCTACTTGCTTAGGTTTAGGTTACTATAGAGATACGTACCTATAGGGGGGCCTAATACTATTATCGCGGCTATATCTATAACTTTGCTATTAATATAGTAACACCTTTTTCTTAACTTCTATAGTTTTCTTAAGAGGTTAAGATTATTATCCTAAAGCCTGCCTAGACTAAGGGGGATAACCTAGATTGGATTAATTACTAATTTAAGAAGGACTACTATATACGCTGTTCTATTATATAGTAGTGGCTTCTATTTTTAGTTACCTATTATCCTGGCTACTAAAATATTACTATTAACTATAAGGCTCTTGTATCCCTTTCTATTAATAGTTCTATTAAGTAGTAACTAGAGGTTCTTTACCTTAGTCCTAAAGACTCTAGTTTTAGTTAAATAACTAATACTATATCTAATACCTCCTTTAGCTAGTAGTCTTATCCTTTAAATATAGGTAGTATACTACCCAGTACTACTTCTATATAAGGAGGAGGTAAGAGCGTATATAGTAGTAATAAAGAGGCTAGTACTAAAGATAATATATATAAGAATAAGGATAAGTCTCTAGAGGTCTTAGCTATACCTAATTTAGGTGCAGCTGCCCCTAAGTTTAAATCTCTTTAGGACTAAATTTATTCTTATACTAGCTGTGTTTACCTCTTTATGGGAGCTATTTACCTAATACTAATTACTAAGTTTACTAGAAGTATTTATTACCTAAGTCTTATATTCCCTTTACTATACCCTACTAGTATAGGTAATTATAATGAGCCTCGTCTATAAGAAGTTAATCTTATTACCTATATATATTACCTTCTTTATTATAAAGATAGATATTTTACTTACTATCCTTAATTTTGGTTTACTCTATTTAATATAATAATATAGAAGGTATCTGCAATATAGGCTAGTTTTATGGCTAGGCGAGGTATTAATAGTTTTCTATTATAGGCTAAGGATATTCAGGCTACCTTTTTAGGGCCTAATTAAGGAGTATCGCTAATTAACTCTGTTGTTTATATAGGCGCCTAGCTCTAGGGAACACGGCTATACTGGCAATAAAAAGGTAGGAAGCTTAATACTACAGTAAGTTATTATAACCTTAACTACCTAATACCTGCCTAATACTTTCTAGATTAAGTAGTTAAAAAGTCCTATCTTATTTATTACTTTCTCTATTACTAATAACTTTTGGTATAATCTCCTCTGGTTTATACTACGATTTAAGGAGTGGCAGGTAGTAACCTTAAATATATAGAGGAGACTCGCTTAGGACTTTCTAAAAGAATATCCTTATATTATAGCTTACTATTTCTATATTTAATTTACTATATTTAAAAAGTATATCCTTATCCCTCTTCTTAATATCCAGGACTCCTGGGATCGCTATAAATGGTAGGGGCGTGGGAGTACCTATAACTATAGGCTCTACTATATTGGTAATACTCTAGATCTAGACCTAGAATTAGGCCCTTTAGCTATAGAGGCTGATATTAAACGCCTGGCCTAATACTAGTCTAATACTATTTTAGTAATCTATCCTAAACTAATATAATCTAATAGTACTATTATTCTAATTAATACCGCGATACTATTATCACTTCCTTTTATAGAAATAAAGTTTAATAACTAGGAACTATTATTAATCCTTACCTGGTATTATATATACTAATGTGTTTCTAGTTACTGTCTTTAGAAGAATACTACTATAGGAGAGGAAACCTATAGGTTTAGGGCTCCTTAGCCTACTTATTTATACCCTACTTTTATTATTCCCCCTAGGAAGTAATATAGACGCTTTAAACCTGTCTATAATTATATATAACTTAACCCTTTCTATCCTGCGTTAGTATTGGGCTGGAGGGCTAATACTAATATCTAAGTCTATACTAGTATAGCTGGTATAGTTTAGTATATTAGTGTATATACCTTAAAGACTAAAAAATATACTATTTCCTACGCAAACCTTACAGTATCTATTCTTCCCTACCTAAGTAAAAATTATACTCTTACTTTATTTATATCTAAGCTTATAAATAAAACAATTAGGGAAAGAGACTATTTAGCCTAAGAAGTTATATATATACTATTTAGCCTTCTACTTATACAGTCTATACAGGTTATAATAAGTATTAATTGCCAGCCTAAAGAAGTATAGTCTACTATATTCTTTTTTTATTAAGTCTAATAGATAAATAAGGAAGAGCTTAATCCTAATAGTACTCTATTCTAGAGTGGAAAGTTAATACTCTAGAAATATAAGGAACGCCTATCTATACTTAATAGCCTCTACTATATTAACTTCCTTCTATATTTTAATTATAAGAGTAAGATCCCCTCTAGGTAACCTAGGGCTAAACTACGTATTCTATTCTATTATCTACAGTACTCTCCTATATTAGATCCAGCCTACTTCTATCGTGTTAAGCTTATACTTTATTATCCCTTCTAGTATATAGATAATATTCGCAACTTTTAGGGGCAGTTATTTAAGACTAATACTAAGGCCTATTACTATTATTGTATATATTATACCTATAAGTATATTAATTATTATAGAGATGATCTTAATTAGGTAGAGGTAGAGGACCTAGAACTTAAAGAAATACCTATTTAAGACCAATTTAAGTTAGATAAGCTAGCAGCTTAAGGACCTACTATTAATAGTAAACTAGTTAACTAAGATGCACTAGAGTCTAGGCCTATTAACTATACTAAGGACTAGGGTACTGAGGAATATAATAACCACTAGGACCTAAGTAGTTTAACCTACTAGAAGCAGTTAATCCAGGAACATCCTATTACTAGAGTAGAATAGCCTAATACTAACCCTAATACTCTGGCTACTTAATAAAGGATTGCCTTTAACGCAGTAATAAACTATTTTAAGATAATCCTTAGTAGGAGGGTACTACTATAGCTTCTTATTAATCTTAATAGGAAAGCTGGCACTGGTAAAACCTACGTTATTAAAATAATTTTAACTTACCTTAATTAACTAGCTAAGGAAGCAGGTATACTATCTCCTATTATCTAATCTGCGCCTACTAGAGTTACTATATTCCTAATTAATGGCCAAATAATTAATAGCCTTTTCCGGATTCCAATTATATATATAGGAGGGATTATACCACCACTACCTACTACTACTCTATAGTAGTTACAGTTTACTTTCTTCTCTATACACTATCTTATTATTAATAAGAAGTCTATAGTTAGTCTTAATATACTAGCTTGGATTAGTACCTAACTTAGTAAAATCTATCCTTAATTTATATACCTCTCTTTTGCTAGCCTAAATATTATTATATCTAGAGACTTTTACTAGCTACTACCTATTACCCAGCGACCTTTATATAATCCATTACTAAGTAAAGGACCTATTAATACCTGCGTAAAGTAGCTCTACTAGTAATTCTTAAAAACTATTATTCTTAATACTGTTTAACACTAATAAGGAGATAGTAAGGCCAACTTTTAGAATACCCTCTTACAACTTTAAGTTAATAAAAGTACTTAGTAGGACTAGTTACTATTCCAAACTTATTATAGGGCTATTCTTTTGGATTTAGAGATAGATACTTTTTATAATTCTATATACCTCTACGCTAAACGCTATAAGGTTAATATAATTAATTATAATTATCTTTAGGACTAATACCAGCCAGTATTAGCCTACTACGCTAAATATAATAACCCTATACACGTAATAATACTATTAATAGAAGCTAGTAATCTAGAGAGTAAACTTCTCCTTTCTATTAGTGCTAAGGTTATACTTCTAGCTAATACTTAGACTGAGCGTGGTCTTGTTAATAGAGCTATTAGCGAGGTTAATAATATTATATAGTATCCAGCCACTATAGACTATATAAAGGAACCCCCTTTAGCTATTCTTACTACCTTTAATTAGTATATAGGGCCTGGTCTATATACTATAGAGGTAGGTAAGGTAGCTATACCTATCTTCCCTATATCTTGCGAGTTCCTTTATAACTAGGTAGTTATTACGCGGGTCCAGTTTCCTCTCTACTTAGTATAGGCTATTACAGTATATAAGTCCTAAGGTTTTAGTCTTATTTTAGCTAGGATACTTATATCTAGGAAAAAGGACTTTATTACTAGTTTACTATATATTACCCTATTACGTGTATAGAGTATTAAAGGCTTTATATTTAAGACTTCTTTTCCTTTCCAGTATCTAAGGTCTAAAAATAGGAAATATATAAAGGTAAGAAAGAAGGATAAATAATAGAGGTTAAATTAGTTACTTTTATACTTAGGGACTATTTTCTAGCTATTATAAGGCCTAATACCTTTTAGTATGCCTAATACTATACCTCCTGCTAATTTATTACCTAGTCCTTATCCTTAGTGCTATAAAGTATATCTATAATTTAATCTATATTATTAGGTAGATCCTCCTTATCGCTAAATACTATATCTAGAATATAAGCAGCCTCTTTGCTAGTAAATCTACTCGCTCTAAATATATAGTCCCTAACTTATTAGTAATACCTAATACTATAGCTAATACTTTACTTATAAAATAGAGTATAGTATATACTTCTTATATAGACTAGGAAGTAGTAGAGTAATACCCTCTTTATATATATTCTAGTATACTACACAGACCATAGATTAGTAGAAGAAGCCAGTAAATTAGGCTATATAGAATAGACTAATAAGTACCCTCTCCTACTTAGACTATAAAATTATAAATAGTAGGTAAGCAATTCTTAAAGTCTTATATATAGAGAGATATTATATAGCTAATAAGGTTGCCTTATATAGTATATAGTACTATATTAAATTAGTTAAGAATACTATAGTTTAAATAGGAACTTACCTTTATACTCTTTTAAGCTAATATCCTCTTTACTGGAATCAGATCCTAAACTTATATATCTAACCTAGCTAGTATCTACTTAATCTATACCTAGTAGGTATTAGTAAGGTATTAGTTTTAAAATACTTATATACTTATAAATAGGAGATCTTTATCCTATAGGTTATTAAGAAAAATCTTAAAACCCTAGTAAAGATAGTTCTACTTCTTATATAGAGTTTTAAAGTATTTAGTAGTCTTATCCCTTATAATAATCTAGGTATTAAGCGTAGCTATATTCTTAATACTAATTTTAGTATTAAGAACTTCTTACCTAAAGGCCTTTTAGTCTACTTTAACTTCTTCTTTCTTATTTCTCTTAAGAATAGTAGATAGGTTAAGTAATTACTAGTCTAAAGTCTTTAATAATAAGGCTCCAGTATTAGTTAAGGTATTAGGTAGTTAGGTAGATATTAGTATTATTAGAGTTAGAGTAGGGAAACTAAAAATATTAAAATACTAAACTTACTTCTCTATAAACTACTTAGCCTTAATTTTACTAATATCTTAGCTAGTACGGGCTGCTACCTTATAGCGCCAAGTAGTTCTAGTATTAAAGCTATTAAATATATTAGTACCTAATACTACCTAATACTTCTTTAACTTACTATATTATATTATATATATTGTTTAACTAGATACGTAACTGTTTTAGTATATTAGGCTGGTCTCTTATTAGTAGCTAATTAATAATTAGCTGCGTAGCTAGTAGGAAGGTATTCTTTTAGAACTTAGAGTAATATATATTATCTGCTGTTTTATCGCGCTCTATAGTAAGCTCTTTACTAGTCTTCTTTACCTAAGTAGCTATATTTTTCTTTATACTCTTATTTAAAGAGTACTCTTTAGCGCCTTTATACTTCTTAATATTAGGTGGGTCTGCTATAGTAGAGGTATTAGGTAAGTATTAGGTATAAGGTAATAGGTAGGTATTAGGTATAGGATAAGTAACTATATAGTCCTGTAATATAGAGTGTAGAAGAAAGGTAGTAAAGGTAAATAGAAGAAGTTATTAATAAATATTATAAGTAGACCTTATATAATTAAACCCTACTATTATATACCTATCTATTAAGTACTTATACTATAAACGCTAAGGCGCCTTTACTTACTTAAGTAAAGGTAAATATGCCTTACCTAAAAATAGAAATATTTTATCGCTTTTTTCGCTATATAGACTAATACCACCTAATACCCTATATATACTTAAGATAGCTTAAATATATTAAGTTTTTATAAAGTTAGAATATATTTGCTTTTTATTCTTACTATAAACGCTAAGGTGCCTTTACAACTTACTTACTAAAATAAAGGTAAATACGCCTTACCTAAAAGTAGGAATATTCTATCGCTTTTTTTACTATATAGACTAATACTACCTAATACCCTATATATACTTATAATAGCTTAAATAGGTTAAGTTTTTGCGAATATAGAGCTCTTTTTCTAATTTATTACCTTTTACCTTTACTTTTTTCTAGTTTGCTTTTACTTATATTGCGCGTGCGCGCTAAGTAAGCCTATTATATAATCTATATAAGTACTATAGTTTCTACTCTTTTACCCTCTCTCTTCTTTACCTTAATACTATAAACTATTAACCCTCTTTAATTAATCCTACCTATAAATAATCTCTATAAGTTTACTAGTATAGCGCTGTATAGAAAGATTAAGCCTTCGCGCCCTATTAGTAGTAAGGGTAAGGGCAAGGCTAAGGCTTAAGGTAAGTTAGGTATTAGTCCTAAGTATTAGCCCTATACTTATATATTATAGCTAGTCTATCTAGTTATCTAATAGCTACTAAGACCCCTTATAAAACTACTACTTTTAGTTTACCTACTAAGGCTTAGCAATCTACTCTAACTACTAGCAGCGTTAAGAAGCCTTACTACTATAAACTTAGTAATAAGTATAGTACTAGTATTAGGCTAGTATTAGGCTAATATTCTCTAGCTATAGCTCTTCGCAAGATCTACCAGTTCTAGAAGAATACTAACCTACTTATCCCTAAGCTACTATTCTAGCGCCTAGTAAGGGAGGTAGCTATTAATTATAGTGTCTTCTACTCTGCCTGCTATACTCTTCCTAAGACTATTAATAAAGACCTAGTCTATAGCCTTTACTTCTAGCCTAGTACTATTGTGGCTCTTTAGGAAGCCTCTAAGGCCTTTCTAGTTTATTTTTTTAAGTATAAGTACTAGTCCTAGTATTAGACTCTATTATATTTATTAACTGAATTTAGGTATACTATTAGCCTATATCTATACTAAGCGTATTACTATTATAAAGCGCGATATCTAGTATATTTACTAACTTACTAGGGTAATTAGTCCTTACTAGAATATACTATCTTAGTTTACCTAGCGCTAGGCTTATATATAAGTATTAGGCTAGGTATTAGAACTAATACCTCTATTTACTAATTATACTTTAGGGTGCTTATATATAAAGAATAAAGTTTATAGTAGTAATAGGTTTTTATTAATTAGGTTTTTAAGGAAAATACTGCTCTCTAGGGTTTAGTAGGTAATTCAGTACTACCTTAATAGTAGTATAATACTAGGTAAAATACCTCTTTAGTATAGTTAGGTAGTTCTAGCCTATTTAGCCCTACTAACTATACTCTCTTAAATTCTTTTTTTTTCTATACTATAATTCTTATATAGTTACTATACACTTCCTCTTTTATCTTTATAGGTAATAAGGGTTCGTTATAAATATACTAATTTAGTTTATGTAAATTAGTAATATATTTTATTAAGGCTATTAAAGACTATTTTCTAGAAAATCCTTTTACTTTTATAAAGGATAGGTACCTTCTACTCCCTTCTATATATAATTAAAGAAAATATTAATTAAATTTATAATAATTCTAATAGTATTATAGTTTAGTAATAGCTTAAATATATATTTTAGTTTTATATTAATATTATCTAGATATTATTATATCTATTTATAAATCTCTAGTATTATTACTATTAAATAATAGTTTATTATTTAAATATAGTTACCTCTATCTATAATATTCTAAAGGTATCTTTACTACTAATATATATATAGCTAGAGGTAATAGATATAACTTTATTAGTATTTAAAAAGCTAGTTACTAATATAATAGTATTTAGATTTTTAATAAATCCCTATATAGATTACTTTAATAAGCTTAATATTATCTAGGTTTTCTAATTAAGAAATAATACTAGGTAAATTATAAAATAATAAATTAGAGAGTATTAGAGTTAATAAATATATAAATATAATATTAGAACTAAAGTTTACTATTAAGATTTAGTCTAAACTAAGAATTAAAACTTAGTTCTAAATAAATATTATTATATCTTTTAATAAGTATATAAGAGCTAACTAGACTTAATAAATAACTTTTTTAAGTTACTCTAAAGAGTTATATATAGTAAAAGGGATTTCTAGAATATTAAAATTTAGTTTCTACTCTAGAAATTTTTATATTTTAAATTATACTTTTATATTTATAACTTAGTTATAAGGTAATATAAGTATACTAACTAGTTTATAGATTATTAGTATATATTAACTTAATAAAAATTATATCTAGTTAGTATTTAATTATTCCTATAGTAAAATTTATTATAATTTATAGTAAATAATACCTATAAGTACTACTAGTATAAGGTATATAAATATAAAAAATAGTTTTATTATTTATAAATAATTTACTAGATAATTATTTTTTTAAGATTTTATATTTAAATAATATAAATAAATACCTTTTATATATATATACTAATAGAATTATACTATTAAATTACTAGATAACTAATAGTTTTAAAGACTAGACTAAGCTATAAATACTTTATATAAAATAAATTAATTATACTATAGTATATATAATACTATTATTAAATCTAACTTATAATTTATAAAAAGAATAGTAGTACTAGAACTTAATTATAAAAGCTATAGTTATTTTAATTACTATTATTAATTTTATTTAATTTTAAATAGGGTACTAACTTATAAAGAATAGTACTATTTAATACTATTTTATATTATTTAAGATTAGCTAATATAAAATAATATTAAATTATATAAAATTCTATATAATAGCCCTATATTATATATTATTTAATCTTAAAATACTAATAAGAATATCTTTATTAATTAAACTATACTCCTTATTATTTCTTAATAGTTACCCTACCTTCTCTATATACTAGATATTAAGATTCCTTATTAAATAGTTTAGAATCTAGATAAGAAAATTAGTAATAATATTAATAAAATATTTTAGACTTATACTACCTCTATATCTAGAACTAAGTAGTTTCTAGTAAATTTTAGTAATTTTATTAATTTTATAGATATTAAGCCTTAGTTTTATTTATATATAATATTAAATATTATAGTAAAGAAAAGGAGCTTAAATATTCCTTTATTTAGGGAGCGAATTAATTAGATTACTATATAAGAAAAGATTACTAGAAAGACTAGTTATATACTATACTTATCCTAAATTAGTTTAGTATTTAAATTAAAATACCCCTTATTACGGCTAATTAGAACTCTATAAATTTTAATATTACTAAGTATTATTTATATTCTTAATATACCCTCTAGATAAATAGTACTTATTATTTATTTATTAATAGAATTTAATTATTTAGATTAACTTTTCTTTAGAAATATATAGCTTAAACTATAATTTCCTATTTATATTATACTATTATTAGTATTATAATATTAATTAACTAGAGTAAAAGTCTTTTAATATTTAATATAGTATTTATAAATAGTAATAGATTTATAACTAGGTATAATAAATAATTATAAATAAGGTAAGTAATTATTATATAATATAAACTAGTAGAGATAAATAAAATAAAAAAATATTTTTTATATTTTTTAAACTTTTTTTCTTTATCCCTATTATTCTATCTTATAGTATATTCTTACCTTTTACTTTTTAATACTCTACTTATATTTTTTAAATAGCTAATAATACTACTAAAGCTCGCGCTATTAAAGTATATAAATAAAAAAAAAGACTTAAAGTTAAATAAATAGCTATTACTAAAAGATTTACTATAATTTCTTAAATAACTTATTAATCTAGTTACTCTCTTATTTAGTCTACTTTCTATACTTTTAGCTAAGCTCCTCTAATAGTATTATATACTTCCCTAGCTATAAAAGAAAAGTATATTAGGGCTATCTAGCTAATAAGCTACCTTAGCTATTTAATAAGTATTTTAAGTAGTAGATTAGATAGCCTCTATTATAATATTATAAACTAGTAGATAGGGTATTATTTTTACTATTATATATACTTATATAAATTAATATAAACTAGATTTTTTACTTATCTAATTAAGTTTTATTAATTATTATAGTTTACTATTTTTAGCTATATATATAATATACTTTATTCTATTTTATAATAATTTAAATTCTAGTATAAACTTTTTTTATTTTTCTTATTATTTAGATTTTTACTAACTATATATAGGCTTATAAGGTTAATTATTTATAGTAGTATATTTAAACTATACTAAAAAATTAAAATAAAAATTAAAAAACTCTTTTTATATTTTTATAAAACCTCTATTTAATAACTAGTTTTTTTTTTACTCCCTTTATTTTTATTTCTATTCTATTTACTTTTATTTTATTTTTATCTACTTTTATTTTTACTTTTATTTCTACTTCTTCTATTTCTATTTTTACTTTTACTACTCCTATTTTTATTCTATCTACTTTCTAGTAGGTTTATTCTATAAATAGCTAAAAAATAGACTTATAGAAGGTTATATATATTTCTAAATATAGTATATCTACTCTTTATAAGTATTATACTTTATAGTAACTCTATAAGGTAGGCCTAAATATTAGTTATTATAGTATAAATTAATAATAGTTTAACTTTAATTATTTTAAAGAATATCTATATAATTATAATAGGTTTTTTAAAACTAAGAAATCTCCTATTTATAGTTAGGGTAGTTTTAGATATAGATATTTTAGATACTCTAATATATTAGAAGTATAATAGTATACTTAACTTTATAAGTTTTTTAATTAGATATTTAATATATTTAAATAGAATAGATTTCTTTTATTTTTCTTTTATTTTTCTTTTATTTTCTAGTTAAAAAGTACTTTTTATAATTAAATTTAATAAATTTTTACTTATTTTATTTCTTTTATATCTATAATTATAAAACTTATATCTTAAAAGTTAAGTAGTTATATAAATCTAGTAAACTACTACTTTAATAGTACTTTTATTAAACTATTTATAGGTATTTTACTTATTTTAAAATATAAAATTTTAAATAATCCCTTTATATACTTTTATTATAGCTATATATTTTAGATATTAATATAGTAAAAGTATATAGTAATTCTTTTATTTTTTCTAATTACTAGTTTAATTATTTACTAGTTATTATAGTAGATTTTCTAGAGTAATCCTAAGTTTAGTATAAGTTTAGTAAAAAAGTATTTTAAAGCTATTACTTCTTTACTAATATATTCTAGAATAAGAAGTTCTATTTTTATAATTAAAATTATAATTATACTTTAGTAAGCTATCTTTTATAGAATAGTACTACTAAATAATAGAGTAATATATTTATAGAATAATTATTTTATTAATAGATTATCTATAAAAGATATATTTCTATAAATAAATAGATCTAAACTATTATATTTACTAAACTAAATTATTTTCTAATATATCTTATAGAGATATAAAATTATTTAATTAACTATTACTTTATATTTTATATTTAGATTAGTAAGGAAGAAGAATAGCTTTAATATAGTAAATATAATATCTAGTTATAGTATAATTACTATATATAATACTAATCTAACCTTTTTTTAATAACTTTTAATCTACTATAGTAATACTTTATTTTTACTCTTTTTAAGCTTATTAATTAAGAGAGGAGTAGGTAGAAAGCTACTAGTTTTATAAAACTTAAATCTTTTTATAATCTTATTAATATATATATTATATATAAGTATAATTATTTAATTATTTTAGTCTCTAATTACTTATACTCTAAAAAACTACTTAACTAGTTTTTTATCTTTAATCTTATATTTATTTATAATTTTATTCTATAGTATTTAAGCTTACTCTCTATAGTTATTATAATATAAAAGTAGTATATTATCTATATAGAATAGTACTAGAATTTTCTAATCTCTAAAAAGAAATAAATAAAATTTTTTTTTTAAAGTTTTAAGCCCTTTAGTTTTAAGTAAGTAGGAAAACTCTTTATACTAGAGAAGTAGTAAGTTTTTTAAACTATAAAGAGCTTAATTTAATTTTATATATATTTCTAGTATTTTAAACCTATTTAGAAGTTTATAGGTTATAGAATTATTTATTATAATTATAATATTTAGGAATACTTCTATAATATTATATTATTTAATTTTAAAGTTAAATTTTATAGTAATTACTATTACTACTTAGAATAACCTTACTATAAGTATAGTAATATAGATTAAATATAGAATATTCTTTAGTTAAAAATTTCTTTTAACTATAATATAAGTTTTATAGTTTTTAAATTAACTATTCTAATTAAGTTTATATATAAATATTTATTTTAATAAAAGTAAATATTCTATTACTTATAATTAGAGTAGTTTTATTTAAATTCCTTTCTACTATAGGGTAATAATCTCTTTAATTATAACCTACTTAAATAGCTTTTCTAGAGAATAAAAAAGTAAATATTTCTAAAGTATTAGTTTTAGTAATAGCTATATATATAGGCCTCCTTACTTTAGGGCCCTAAGTAGGAAAATAATAGCCCGTGTATTCGCTAAAATAAAAAAATATCTAGATCTAAATTAAAAAAAATAATTTTAGTTACTAAAATATACTAAAATCTTATATAATATCTAGACCCTAAAGTAAAAAAATTTAATAATAAGAAATTTTAAATTAAAAAAAATAATTTTAGTTACTAAAATATACTAAGATTTTATATAATACCTAGACCCTAAAGTAAAAAAATTTAATAATAAGGAACCCTAAATTAAAAAAAATAATTTTAGTTACTAAAATATACCAAGATCTTACGCGATACCTAGACCCTAAAGTGAAAAAATTTAATAATAAGAAATTCTAAATTAAAAAAAATAATTTTAGTTACTAAAATATACTAAAATCTTACGTAATACCTAGACCCTAAAGTGAAAAAATTTAATAATAAGGAATTCTAAATTAAAAAAAATAATTTTAGTTACTAAAATATATTAAGATTTTACGCGATACCTAGACCCTAAAATAAAAAAAAAAATTTTTTATTTATATAAAATTATATTATATTCTATAGACTTTTTATATTTAATATTATTTAATATTATTCTATAGTAATAGATATAATATAGAATTAGTTTATATAGAGATAGGGCCTATATAATAACCCTAATATAAAAAAATACTATATTATAATATTTTATTCTACTTTATAGAATATTAAATTAGTTTCTAGAAATATCCTATATTTAATATTATTTAATATAATTCTATAGTAATTTATATATTATATAATATATAAAAGGCTAGTTAGATTAAAAATATAATATAAATAATAATACTTAATCTACCTTTATTTATATTAAATTATATAGTAGTATTATAGTCTAATAAGGACTATTATATTTTACTAGTAATTTATTTTTATATTTAATATATTATTATACTACTCTTAATCTTAATTAAGAGTATCCTATTATATAGATAGCTTTTAAGAAACTATATTAATTAAGTAAAGGAAATTCTTAATAATTACTAGAATAGTACGCCTTACTAGTTTTAATATCTACCTAATTAAAAGCTATTAACCTAAACTTAATTTAATTAAGTACTAGATATATACCTATCTAATTAAAAGCTATTAACCTAGACTTAATTCTATTAAGTACTAGATACCTATAGTATAGATTAGTTTAAAATAAGAATTAAAATTTTTATTACTCTTATTTATAATATTATATAAATAGCTTTTAAGAAAGCCCTATAATACTTTCTATAGTTAATTTTATAATATCTAGTTAGTTACTAATAAGAGTCTTAGAAACTATTAATTTAAATAATAAAATATATTTTAGCTATATTAATAAGATTTTATTCTATAATATATAGTCTATAAATATAGCTAAAATAGTATTTATATTTATATAATTTGGCTATATTATCTAAGTATATAAAAGATAGTAGACTTAATAATTAATAAAACCTTCTAGCTTTAAGATTAATATTTAAATTATCTACTTTAACTATAACTTAACTATAATAATCTTATATTATTAAATAGTATTTAATATTAAATTATATTATTTAATATTAACTAATAGGTAGTTTTAAGAATCTCTTAAAGTATTAAACTCTAGTTTTAACTATATATAAAGTAAAATTATACCTCTCTAGTTTATACTACCCCTAAGATATATAATCTTAGTAGGTATTTATAATAATACTAATTCTAGTAGAAACTACTAATAAGATACTAGTTAGTATTATTAGATAGTATTTAATATTAAATTATATTATTTAATATTAACTAATAGATAGCTCTAAGAACCTCTTAGAGTATTAAATTCTAACTTTAATTATATATAAAATAGAATTATACCTCTCTAGCTTATACTATCCCTAAGATATATAATCTTAGTAGATATTTATAATAATAACTATCTACTTAATAAGTTTATTAGATTCTTATCTACTATAAGGGAGGAGATAAGTATAAAACTATAAGTAATAAATAATAAAACTACTAAGTATAGTAAATAGTAATTACCTTTAATTCTTATATAAATATCTACTTAATAAGTAATAAAACTATTAAGTATAGTAAATAGTAAATCTCTATAGATATATATAGAGTTATAATTCTATAAAATATTAAAGTATAGCTTCTCTATAATAATCTAAACGAGCTATAATCTATATATAAAATTATATACTATATAACTATATATAAAAAAAAAAACTAGTTTATATAAATATATAGAATATAGTAGTATTTAATCCTATTTTCTAGTAATTAATATAATATTAGATTAGTTATAAATAGAACTCTAGGTAGTAAGCCTAAAATAAAATTATATTATTTATAACTAACTATTCTATTAGATTCTATATAAAGTAAAATTATTTTATACTATACTATAGTATTTAATATTATTTAATATTATTTTCTAGTAATAAATATAATATTATATTAGTTCCTAATATATCTATAGATAGTAAGTCTAAAGTAAAATAAAAAATACTTTTAGCTATTATATATAATTATATTAAAAATAAGAATATATATTATTTACTATTATTTAATATAATTATATATAAATTAATATAAAATTAGGTTAGTAAAACTCTATATTTTTACTCTAAAGGAAAAAAAGAAAAAGAAAATATTATTTCTAACTATTTTATTCTACTTTATATAATACTTAGTTAGTTTCTACTAATTTTTAGTATTTAATTCTACCTTTTTAGCTTTTTCTATAGGGGTAGTAGGGATATTATTAGTAATACTATTTTCTATAGTATACTTCTTACCCTTTTTAGGTATATTTAATATTATTTAATAATATTTAAAATAAACTAGAATTAAATAATAGTAGATAGTAAGATACTATATTTAATACTTATAAAATAAAATAAAATAGTATAACTATTAAAGAATTAGGGCTTATATTTAATTTATTATATTATTAATATTTATTTTTTTATTATTATTATCTCGATCTAATAGATATAGAGTATTATTAGATAATTTATCTAGAAAAGTAATACTATTTAAACTAAGATCTTACTAATTATACCTTATTATAGTAGCCCTTATTATATTAAGACTATTAAAAACTACCTCCTAAAAAATTCTTTTACCTTTATAAAGGGTAGGTACCTTCTACTCCCTTCTATATATAGTTAGAGAAGATATTAATTAGGTTTATAATAATTTTAGTAGTACTATAGTTTAGTAGTAGTTTAGATATATATTTTAGCTCTATATTAATATTATCTAGATATTATTATATTTATTTATAGATTTCTAGTATTATTATTATTAAATAGTAGTTTATTATCTAGATATAGTTACCTTTATTTATAATACTCTAGAGATACCTTTACTATTAGTATATATATAGCTAGAGGTAATAGATATAGCTTTATTAGTATCTAAAGAATTAACTACTAATATAATAATATTTAGATTTTTAATAAATCCCTATATAAATTACTTTAATAAGCTTAATATTATCTAGATTTTCTAATTAAAAAATAATACTAAATAGATTATAGAATAATAGATTAGGAAGTATTAAAACTAATAAGTATATAGATATAATATTAAAACTAAAGTTTATTATTAGAATCTAGTCTAGACTAAAAGTTAAAACTTAGTTCTAGATAAATATTATTATATCTTCTAGTAAATATATAAAAACTAACTAGACTTAATAAATAACTTTTTTAAATTATTTTAGAGAACTATATATAGTAAAGGGGACTTTTAGAGTATTAAAATTTAGTTTCTACTCTAGAAATCTTTATACTTTAAGCTATACCTTTATATTTATAGCTTAGTTATAAAATAATATAAGTATATTAACTAGTTTATAAATTACTAGTATATACTAACTTAATAAAAACTATATTTAGTTAGTATCTAATTATTTCTATAGTAAAACTTACTATAACTTATAATAAATAATACCTATAAATACTACTAGTATAAAGTATATAAATATAAAAGGTAACTCTACTATTTATAAATAACTTACTAGATAATTATTTTTCTAAAACCTTATACTTAAGTAATATAAATAAATACTTTCTATATATATATACTAATAGAATTATACTATTAAACTATTAGATAACTAGTAGTTTTAAAGACTAGACTAAATTATAAATATTCTATATAAGGTAAGTTAATTATACTATAGTATATATAATACTATTACTAAACCTAATTTATAACTTATAAGAAAAATAATAGTACTAGAACTTAGTTATAAAAATTATAATTATTTTAGTTATTACTATTAATCCTATTTAATTTTAAATAGAGTATTAACTTATAGAAAATAATACTATTTAATACTATTTTATATTATTTAAGATTAGCTAATATAAAATAATATTAGATTATATAAAATTCTATATAGTAGCCCTATATTATATACTATCTAATTTTAAGGTACTAGTAAGAATATTTCTATTAATTAAGCTATACTTTTTATTATTCCTTAGTAATTACCCTACCTCCTCTATATACTAGATATTAAGATTCCTTATTAAATAGTCTAGAATCTAAATAAAGAAATTAGTAATAATATTAATAAAATACTTTAGACCTATACTACCTCTATATCTAGAACTAAGTAATTCTTAATAAATTTTAGTAACTTTACTAATTTTATAGGTATTAAGTCTTAGTTTTATTTATATATAATATTAAATATAGAGTAGAATTATACCTCTTTTAAAATATATAATTTCTATAGATATTTTATCTTTAGCTTTAATTCTAGTATAAACCGCTAGTTAGTTTATAAAAAAATAAATCTACTATTTATATTAATAGTATCTAAATAATATAATTTAGATTTTATTATACTAACTTATAGAAATAAATACTACTTACTATTAAATAATATTTAATTCTAAAGTAAAAAAAAATTACTTTAGACTATTTTACTCCTATTTATATAAAATCTAAATAGGCTATATAATCTAATAGGATTTAATATTATCTAGTAGTATTTTTTAA
>MU001497.1:47534-64985 GCA_010093485.1 Karstenula rhodostoma CBS 690.94 | reverse complement strand
TTATAGGGTATTTAGTAGAGTATCCCTAAAGTAAAAGAAAATTACTTTAGGCTATTTTACTCCTATTTATATAAAACCTAAGTAGGCTATATAATTTAATAGTATATAATACTATCTAGAAATATTTCTTAATAACTTTTATAAACTAGATTAAAAAATATTATACTACTATTAGCCTTAATTAAGAGTACTTTAGGGAAAATAAATAGATTCTAGTTAATATAATCTAGATTATTAAGCTTATTACTAAGGTCTCTATTATAACCTAACTAAAATAATTAGATTAAATATATAATATATTATACTACTAGAATAGTTAAACTATATTTTTTAATATACCTCTACTAGTTAAGTAATACCCTAAACCTCTAATAGTATAATAGTTATTTAAGGAGAAAATAGGTAATCTACTATATCTAAATATATATTTAAGTTTAGTATTACTAGATTAGTATATTTACTAGATTTATCTAAAAAATAAGATATTAAGCCTATAATTTAACTTATAAATTATCTATATTTACTCTAGTTTATACCTATAATAATACTACTATATTATCTTCTCTATTAATATTATTATCCCTATATTTTATTATTATTATTATTATTATTATACTACTCGTCTATAAATCCTATATTATATTCTTTTAAATCTACTTCTATACCCTAACTATATATTATTTTATTACTACTTTCCTAGCTATTATATATAATTAGTATTTATATTTATAAGATTAGTAAAAAGATTTATAAAAAGAAGTTAATAGGGTTTATTTTATCCCTATTTCTAAGCTTTAATAAAAATATAAAACTAGAAGGTATTTATATCTATTTTATATATATTAGGAATAATATTTCTATTCTCTATAATAATATTATAATATCTCTATTATAATCCCTTATAAACTCGGTCTATTAATTAACTAACTTCTATATTAATTACTTTTTAATCTACTTATTAGGTATATATCCCCTAGGTATTAAGGTAAAGATACTAATTAAACTAAATATTATTTTAATTATATTTTACCTTACTTTCTAGTTTAATATATTTTTAAATATTCTCTATATATCTTTATTATAACTTTTATTAGGTATCCTTCTAAGGTCCTTAGTAAAGGTAATTTTAAATAATACCTTTTTTATAACGTTCCTATAGTTCCTTCTATATACTCTAGTCCTTTACTCCTAACTATAAAATCTTTTTACTAATCTAATAAAATACTTATATAACTAATCTAATATCTACTATTAGTATATAAATTTAATAATACTATTTACCTATATCTTCTATATATTAAAGAATTAGAACTAAAAATTAAATACCTTATTATTTAATAGAATACCCTATTACTACTCTTTATTAATATTATTTATTAGAATACTAGGGGATATATTCTAGTAGTAGGATAAAACTAATATAAAATCTAATATTTTATTTTAGAATAAGGTACTCTTATTTATTAGGACTTTAAATAACTTTTTTTTATAACGATATTATCGTGCCTATATAAGTCTAATTATCTACTATTTATAAAAGATATTTATAGACCTAATTATTATACCCCTACTAATAAACTTAATAATTATATTAATTTTAATACTAGACTATTTATAATAATAGAACCTATACTAATATTCCTTATTTAATTTACTATTAAATACTTCTATATACTTCTAGTTCTATAAGTTTATAATAGTATTAATTAGACTATAATTTAAATTATTAACTAGTATTTTATTTATAGCCAGTATACCCTTTTTAGTAGTATACTTCCTCTTCCTCTATAGTATTATAAAGTATTCCTTAATTATTTTAAACTATTATTTTTATTATTATTAGTTAAACTTATCTCCTTCCTATCTCTTCTCCTTTTTAAATTACTTATTACTATTACCTTTTTATATCTACTTACTTCCTAGTCTAGCTATATCTTTATTCTATTAATTTAGATTTTAATATATTATATTAATTATCTTCCTTATTTTAGTTTTAGAAATATTAGTAATTATCTAATATAGCGCGTCCTCTAGTATTTATATAACTAATATACTTACCTAGCTAAAACTATTCTTTTCTATAGTATATATATATAAATATATATTCTAGATTCTATTATATATTACTAGTATAATATTATATTTATTACTTAGCTTTCTATTTATTACCTCTACTAGCTATAGTTATAAAAGACTAGTAAGGGTATAGAAAAAAGTTATAATAGTAGTTAAATTTAGGGAATAGTTATAGTTATAGTTAGGAGTATAAAAAAAAAGGTAGTAAAGAAAAAAGGGTATAAGTTTCTAAAGGAAAGAAAAGACTAGCCCCTAAATTATATAGAATTACTAAGCTAATTTTAATTCTATAGCTAGATCTAAATCTCCTTTAATATAACTACCCCTTTAATCTAACTATAATCTCTAGAATATTTTCTATTAATTTTAAAATTTCTATTAATCCTTATTTTTCTCTATTATTATAAGTATTAACTATTCTATACTATATAAAATCTTATTTATATTAATATAAAATATAATTTTATTATTTATATATATTACTACTATTATATCCTCCTATTAAATATTAAATTATATTTTAGATCTAAAATCTATAAGGATATATCTATTTAGTAATATAAAAAAATATAGAAATTTATAAATAGTAAATATATATAACTCTACTTATTATAGAATAATATAATCTAGTTAATTATTTTATCTACTACTCCTTCTATAGCTATTAGTAGTATAATACTACTAATATTAGATTTTAAATATAATACCTATAGGATAATATTTAGGGAAGAGATAATAAATATAATTAAGAATATAAAAAACTACCTCTATATAATATATAGGGTTAGGAATTATAACTTTAATATAAATACTTATACTACTACTACTAATATATAGATAATCTATTATTAAACTATATTTTTATAATATTTCTAACTAAATAGGTAAGAATTATAATACTTTAAAGTATAGTATTCTATACCTTAATCCTATATATCTCCCTTAGTAATAAATATTAAAGATAAAAAGGAAGGCTAGTTTATAAAAATAAATATAGAGGTAGATATAAAGAAAAAAAGAAAAAATTAATATATATTATATACTATAGTTACTATTTACTATACTATAGTAGATTAGTTTATATTATAGATTAATTAAGTATAAAAGAAACTAGATAAGGATATTATTTACTAATATAATAAAGTACTATCTACTATTAAATATATTATAAACCCCTTTCTTAAATATATAAAGTTTTATAAAATTATTAGTAATATAGAGTAGAATATAGTATAAAATTATATATATCTAGTTATTTAGATATATCTAAGGCTTACTCTCCTATAGAATACTATAAAGAATATATTTTAGATTTAATAGAATATAATTATATATAATACCTTCTACTAGGCCTATATATAGATTATATAGAAATATTTAAACTATATACCTATAATATCCCTTATATATTACTAAAACTTCTTAAACTATTATTATAATATAATACTATCTATATTTACCTTTTTCTACTAAATATTTAAGGTAAATTTAAACTATCTATTAATACTAAAAGTATTAGAGATAGTAGAAAGGGTATAGAAGAATATTTATATATATTTAGTAAAAGTAAATAGCCCTATTACTATAACTCTAGTTATAATTTATAATTACTAGACTCTAGCTCCCTTAAAATAGATATATTATAAGTTCTAATTAGTACTTATATAGTAAATTACTAGTAGAAGTAACTTTAATTTAGCTATTATAATAGTAATTATATTTATTACTCTAGATCTATAGAAGCCTAACTTTAAATAGGTATATAACTTTATTATAGATATATTTATATTAAAGAAATACTACTATTTTATAGTATATTAGTACTTTTAGAAGATAATTATAATATAGTTAAAAAAGGGAAATAAAGAGGAAGAAAAGAAAAATAAAAAAAAAGAAGAGAGAAATAAAAAAGAAAAAGAGAGAAATAAAAAAAAAAAAAAAAAGATAAAAAAAAAGATATAAAAATTACTATAATAGCCCTAGCTATAAATAATAAGGTAGATAATACTAGTTTAATAGTAAAAAAAATTATACTATTTAGTAATACCTCTACTACTAATATAAAGATACTAGTTAATAAAAGAAATATTTTAATTATTTTATAGAACTATAGCTAAAAGGTTAACTAGAAACTAAGGGACTTTATTTATATCTATTTTAATACTAAGTTCTATACCTTTATATTCTAGCTTATTACTATAGAATATTACTTTAATACCTTTTAGTATAGAAATATAGTATAGAGTTTTATATAATAGAATAGTAATAATATTATTATCTATAATATTAAAATATTATTTAAAAAGTATAAAAATATAATATAGATATTAATCTAAAAGGTAAAAATATTATTTATTAATATTACTAGTTATAATAGTATTATATCTCTATTACTAATCCCCTAGAATAAGATACTATATAATCTAAATATTTAAAATAAGGATTACTCCCCTTTTAAGCCGAGTAGTCTATCTCTTAATAAGTAGTAAAACTATATAGTTAAATAGGCCTTTACTACTATTAATACTAGTAAAATAAAAATAATATCTAGTAATCTAGATAACTATATTAGTATAAATAAGTATAGTATAAAAATAGGTATCCCTCTAATACCTATTATCTTTTTTTTCCTCTAATTTACTTATTATAGATATAAGCCTTTTTTAATACTATCTTTTTATTTATTTATTTTATTAGTAGGTAGCCTATATATCTAATAGAGCTATTAAGTATTATATATAAAAACTTATTTACTAATAGTATTAATAACCTATTTTTATTTCTAGGCCTTATTATAATTATACCCTACTACTATAAAAATTATAATAAAGATAAAACTATTTATATAATATACTATTACCTTTTATAATATATTAATTTTTTTTTTATTTAGTATATATAACTTATTTATATATTCTATTAGTTTATTACTATAATTATATTTACTAATAGTCTAGTAGTATTATATTACTATTATATATATAGCTACTACCTCTAGAATAATAAAATAGGGTATAGGTAGAAGAATAATTAATAATTTATTATACTTTTTAACTATATAATATAATAGATTATAGGGCTAGATATTAATATATTAATACTCTAGTATTTAATAATTACCTTTTAATATTAATAGAATAAGGAGGTATTTCTATTCTATAATATAAAAATACTAATAGAAGAATAAATAAAGATAGTCTAAAAAGAGAAGTATAAAAAAAACTATAAGGTATAAATAAAATATATATCTACTATTATAATAATATTATATACTAAAGAGATATAATATATCTTTATATAAATATTTAGTTATAATTAATTTAATATCTATATATATATCTCCTATAAATAGTATAGTTATTTTAATTTTAATATAAGTAACTTTAATATATAAAGGAATACTAAAGAGAAAAAGAAAAAAAGTAATAATAATAATATAGACTAGCTAGTAGAATATATTACCTTATATAGCTTAGTAAATATATATAAGTTATTTAGTAATAATACTTCTAAAAACTAGATACTATAGCTAGAGAATAAATAGATACTAGCCTTATTATTTAAAAGGGTTAATATAATAGCCTATATTATATCTATTAATACTAGTAAAATAAATAGATATTTATTACCTACTATTACTCTAGAAAGTAACTATAAATAAATTATAATTATTACTCTACTTATTACTATATAGAATAATATTATAAGTAAGTATTATAAGTTAAAAATCTATATTAGTATATTTAAAATAAAGTAGTTTTATAAATCTATATATATTATTATTATTATATCTAAATATATTAATATAAATACCTTTAAAAATTTTATATACTAGTAGTATATAAATAGTAAACTAGAGTACCTAATATTAAATAAATACTATTATATTCTACTCTCTAACTACTAGTATTATAAAAATCTACTTAACCTCTATATTCTAAACTAATTTAGTATACTAATATTTCTACTCTTAGCTACTATTTTATTTAACTAGTAAGTATAGATATATAATATACTAGTATTTAATAAATATATAGAGGTTATATAAAAGTCTACTATCTACTCTAACCTATTTTATTAAGCTATTAAGCTAATAAAAAAATAGACTATAATATTAATAATAGTATTCTATATCTAATATAAACTATAATAGTACTATAAAATTATTATCTTTATTAGTAATTATATAGTTTATAAGGATCTTTATATTAATATAGGTAAGTATAAAAAATCGTTTATATACTATAGAAAAATAATAGCTAAAAAAAAGGAGATAGTATAGAATATATTTAATAAATATAAGAAAGGTATTATTTTTACTATAAATATATTTACTACTAGGGCTAATCTTATTAATATAGATATAGTTATTTATTTTAGAGTATTTAATAATAATATTAACTAGGGATAGAAGTCTAGATAGATAGAATATAATAGGAAACTAGCTATTATTTATATTATATATAATAATAATATATATATCTATATAGATAAGTTTAATAACTATATAAAGTAAATTATAAATAAAATAATATTTTTAGATTTTAATAGACCCGCCTATATCTATATTATATTTAATTAATACTTTAATAGGTAAATAAACTATATTATATATAAATTTAGAAAGTCCCTATATAGTTTTTATACTTTCTCTATTCTAAATACCCTATTATATAGATTTAGAATTAATATATCTAATATATTCTTATTAGTTTAAATATTAATACTAACCTTTTTTTTAATATATACCCCCTTATCTATATAAGCTATAACTCCTTTATAAACTATATCCTTTTCTATATTAATATTTTTATTTATTTCTATTTTATTATTAGTATATATATATATAATCTCTATTATTACCTCTTCTACTCTAAATAAATATAATAGCCTACTCTATAATAAGTATATATAAAAATTTTTTCCTTTTTTCCCCTTTTTATATTATAGTACTACTAATATAGTAAATAGAATCTAGTTCTTTTTCTCTAGTACTTACCCCTACTAATACGAGAATAAAGGTAGTATATATAATTTAAAAGTATAAGGATATATATAATAGGGTAA
The DNA here is from genome assembly GCA_010093485.1 of Karstenula rhodostoma CBS 690.94. Classification (NCBI taxonomy): domain Eukaryota; kingdom Fungi; phylum Ascomycota; class Dothideomycetes; order Pleosporales; family Didymosphaeriaceae; genus Karstenula; species Karstenula rhodostoma. The sequence continues at coordinate 57,842 of MU001497.1, read as the reverse complement.
TCTAATATATTTATAATATAGAAAAAATATTTAAATAGATTTATTATATAGTCTACTACTAGTATATAGATTTCTACTCTATATATTTTATAGTAAACTAATTCTTTAATTATATTAAAGGGTTTTATAGAGGCCTACTATAGGATAACTATATTTATTTACTATATAACTAGATAAATAATAAAACTCTACTATACTATTATTATTTATATCTACTTCTACTATATTTATATAATTACTAGTAAAATAAAGATAATATATTCCTTAGTAAATAGAATAATTATATTATATACTAATATTAATATATATTATAGAACCTCTAGATAGTACTCTAGATAGTATATAGCCCTATTAAGATACTATAGCTAGAATATATATTTCTAGCTAATTATAATAGGTTAAAAATAATAGATTTTATTATATATTTTTTATAACTTATATTTCTATATTTCTATAACTATATTAGTTAAATACTATTAAATCTATTATAGTTTTATAAAATCTATTTTTTACTAGACTTATAGTAATAACTACTAATAGTAAAAGAGTAAAGATAGGTATATAAGTTTAAGATAAAAAGGGATAGAAGTCTAATTTAACTAAGGTTAAAACTAGATAATAGTATATTTTAAATCTATAGTAATACTAAAATATTTATCTATAGACCCCCTTTTATATATAATATATATTTCTATATATATTAATAAAAAAAATAATTTAAAACTATTAAAAGCCTATTTATATAAAATACTACCTAGATATAAAATTTTATATATAATTTTAAAACTAAATAATACCCTATATAAAAGGCCTTTTATTAGTAAGAATATATTACCTCTATTACTAGAGTTAGTATCTTTTTTTTATTAGAAAATAGTTAACTTTTAGTAGGTAATAAATAAGGTCGTGTATATACTATTAAATACTCTAAGTACTAGAAAAAAAAAGCTAATAATAAGTTAAATTAAAGTTATAAAAGACTCTTAATATTTTAGAATTCTTAATTAAGTAGTAAGTAGAGAATATAAATAGTATTTAATAGAGATAATATAAATTTTATATAATATAATAGAATATTTTATAGCTAAGTCTAGTAGTAATTTTATTTAAAAAGTAAATAACTTTTTTTTAGAGGTTCTTTTAATTAATAGTAGTAGTAGTTTATATACTTTCTATTATTTATTAGAATATTTATACTTTTACTCTATATACTAAAGTTATTTATAAACTAGTAATTTTCTAATTAACTTATTATAATAGATATTACTACTAGTTTAATAATATAATATTACTAATTAAAAATATAAATTCTTTTTATCTTAACTATAAATAGAGTAGATATAATATAAAAATATACTAAGTTTTAGAGGTAATAGAGTTTATATTAGACTTATAGTAATTATTTTAATAATTATAAAGTAATAAAAATATAGAAAAAAATAATATAAATTCTAGGTTTAAATAACTACTTAGAATAGGTTTATAATATAGTATTCCCTTATATAATATATTATATATATATTAACTAGACTTTATTAGTATAATATATAAGCTAGTATAAATATATCTTTATTTTTATTATTCTTATTCTCTTTATTATATTTTAAATACTATAGCCCTTACTCTTTACTAAGATTCTAAATAAATAATCCTTACTCCCTTAGTTTTAAAAATTAAAGAAATTAAAGGTATTCTCTATTATAAAGTATTATAACTTTTTATTTTTACCTTTCCTTAGTTTATAAAATCTACTAGTATTTAATAGTATTTTTTATAATATTACTTTAGTCTATAGAATTTATTAGTACTTAATTAAATTTTCTATTAACTTACCTTAATTTATAGAATTTACTATTATTTAACCCTACTATAATTTAGTATAAATTTCTATTAACTTATTTTAGTATATAGAATCTACTATAATTTTATAGAATACTATATTTTACCTTTAGAATTAAAATCTTTAAGTTTTTAAAAATTTATAGTATCTAGTACTTATTACTTTATATAGGCCTCTATTATTTATATTATTCCTTTTTTAAATCTATTATCTAGAATATCTTAATATTATTATTTCTAATTATATTATTATCTCTAGTTATAGTTTCTAATCTAGACTACTTATACTTAAATTATTATTAGTCCTTCTTCTAGTATTTCTAATAAATAAATATATACTAAAACTATTTTAAATTTAAAGTCTAGATTATTTTATTATTATATTTAATTAAGTTAATAGGCTCTAGAGTATATTTAATAATATATAAATTCTTAAAAGACTCTATTAAAAATATTACTTCTATATTAAAAATAACTTATTTAAGGAGTAATAATAAAAATAGAAGATAGTAAATAGTTTTCTATTATTAGTATATTTAGTATTATAGTAATTAATTTCCTTATTAGGTTTATCCTTATTTAGGGTTATTTAAGTTATATTAGTTTATAGAGTCTATTAGAAATTAATTAATATAACTTTTTATTAACTAGTTATCGAGTAATATATTAGCCCTATAAGGAAACTAAGCTCTATAACCCTTATAGTAGATTTAGAGCCTCTTTAAAAGTTATATATATTACCCCTATTTAGTATAAACTATTACTAATTTATATTTATTTATAATAATATTAATAGTATTATTATTTATATTATAGAAAGTAAATATCTATTATACTAAGTATAAAAAAGTATTAAATATAAAGACTTTAAAATTCTTAATAATAGTTTTAATAAAGTTAGTAGTTACTAGTAAGGTTTTTAGTTAATAATATACTTTATAAACTAAGGTAAACTAATAGAAAGTACTATATAATACTAGTAAACTCTATAAACTAAAGTAATCTTTTAAAATATATTATTAAATACTAGTAGATTCTATAAATTAAGGAGAAGTAAAATATTTTTTAAATCCTTATACTAATATATTCTATAAACTAAGATAAACTAATAGAAAATATTATTAATTACTAGTAAACTTTATAAATAGAGACGAGTTAATAGAAAGTTTTACTATACTAATACTAAGTAAATAATATCTATATAATATATTATTTCTAGATTCCTAAATAAGTTTTCTATATAACTATTTAATTAATTACTAATTATATTAATATTTTTTACTAGAATAGATAGAAAGTTATAAATAGAATAATTAAGTAATAAACACGATTCTAGAGTAGATAGATAAAAGTATAAGGAAATATATTAGATAAAAAAAAGCTATCTATTTATAAAATTAAAATCTAAAGTTATTATATATATACTATATTTTCTAGTTAATAGTTACCCTTCTTATAAGTAAAAACCTATAAAAGAGATAATTTAAACTAATAAATAACTAGAAAACTATTTAGTATACTTTATTTTATAGTTTACTATTATTAAATTTTTTTATTCTACTAGTAGATACTAGTATTATATAGATTAATACCTCTATTTATAATATCTTTAAATACTTTTATTAATTCTATCTAGTAGTCTAGTTACGTTTTTAAAAATAATATATTATTAATAAGTATATATATATAGTATTCCTCTTTTATTTAACCTTAATAATAAACCCTAGTAAAGAGCTATTTAAACTTTTAAATACTATAATTTAGTTCCTAGAAAATAATATAATTAGTAGACTATAGATTTAACCCTATACTACCTATTTCTAATATTAATATTATAATTTAAGGACTATTAGATTTATTTTCTTAAAAAAGATTTAAAGTAAGGCTATACTTTTTCTCTATTATTATAGAGGTATAGGTATAAATATTATTTTTTTTAAACTTTTTAAATATAAGGGTATTAACTATTTTAGTAATATTTAGTTATAAAATTTTTATAATAATTTTATTAGACTTTTTATTTTAGTACTTTATCTTTATAATCTTATATAGGAGTTTTTTCTCTATTAACTATTTTATATTATTTTTTATATTATATATTTCTAGTAGCTTTCTCTATATATTAGGATTATATAGAAAAGCTAGAAATTTAAGTAAATTATAGTTTTTAATAAACTTACTAGATTTCCCTTATTTATCCTTTTTATTCTATTACTAATATACTAATTATACTATATTTATTATATTTATAGTAGTAATATAGTTATATATACTAGTTTATTTACCTTTTATAAATTTAACTCTAAGTTTATTTTTATTATATTTTATATAATCCTTTTTATATTTATATTTAACCTTAGTATTTAGTATATTTTCCCCCTTTATAATCTAGTACCTCTTATTTTTATTTAGCCTTATAATAATTTTTTTATAGATTAATTTTATTTTTATATTAATAATAGGCTTACTATTATACTAAAGGATATTAAAAGGCTATATAATTATAAAAAGTAGTATAATAAATACTACTATCTTTATAATTACTTTATAATAGTTTAATTATTATAATTTATTATACTTTATATTTATATTACTAATTATTTTTATAATTAATTTCCCTAATATATTAAATATCTTTACTCTAGATATAGAATCTAACTATTAGAGAATTTAGTATATACCTTTTATACTTACCTATTTAGACTAATAGAGTTCTAAAGTATAAAAAATATAATATCTAATTTAATTAGAATAAGTTAGTATACTAAATATATTTTATATAATTAGGTAGATACTATATATAGTATAAAAGGAATTATAAATAAAGTTAAAAATTATTTATTATTAAATATTATTTATATCCTTATAAAACTTATTTTATATTAAAAACTTAATTATAAGGAGTTATATATTATATAGATAGGCCTTTAAGTAATTAGTATTTAAGACTAGAATTCTACTATTAGGTTTTATCTTAACCCCCTTAACCTAGATTAATAAGCTAAACTTAACCTAAATATTTATAAAATAGTTTAGTATAATTAGAATAATAAGATTAGAAACTATAGCTAGTATATAACTATTAGTAAACCTAATTTTTATAATTTTAGTCTTTATAAATTTTAAAATAATATTTAACTATACTATTCTATATTAAATTTTAAATATATTTATTTATATATAATTCTCCTTTAGAATAGTCCTATATAGGTAAAGTTATTTTTAAGTATAATACTAAGTATATATACTAACCTCTTTAGTATTAAAAGAACTATACTAGTTTTATTTATTAGATATTTATATACCCTTTATATTTAATTTAAAAGTAAACCTAAGTCTAGAATAGCTCTTAAAAAACTAGCTACTCTTAAAAAGTATTTAAATATTATATTTAAAGCTATTAAAAGTATTATATAGAATAATAATTAATATATTACTAATTTTAAAAGTTTTATTTAAGTATATAGTTTTATAGTAATATAGTATATACTAATAGGTAATTAGTAATAAGTTTTATAAGGGGTAAATAGATTTATTAAATATATTTAGTATTAAATATTATAAGAAGTCTCTATAGATTTAATACTATATAATTATAGTATAGTTAATTTTATAATACTTTATAATAACTATTTTAAGTATAAATTTAATAATTTTATTTATATTTAGTTTATTATTATAAATATTATTACCTACTATTATATACTCTAGCTAAAAGGTCTCTATAATAAAGAGAATCTAATAGGGTTTAATTTTAATACCCTTTACTAGTCTAAAGTACTTAAAGAGAATATTATTAGTCTATCTTAATTTATCTTTACTAAACTAAGGGAGTATTTCTAATTTTTATTATACTATTTCTAAATAAATTTTTATATACTTTTTAACTAGTATAAGCTTTTTAAATATTTAGAAAATTAGAAATATACTATTATAATCGTTATAATTATTATTTTTAAATTTAATTATTTTATCTTTATTAATATTATTATATAGTACTACCTAGTTTTTATAATTATTATTAGGGTTTTTAAATAGATATTTCTTATCTTCTATATTATAGACTAAGTAGAAGTATTTTTTTTTATAATATAAAATATACTAGACTAGAGGGGTATTACTATTAATTTTAGACTTACTATTAATTAAAATAGTCTTTTCCTTACTTAAATCGAGATTCTAGGTACTCGGTCCTCTAAAGTTAATATTTTTTTTAAATCTAAGGAATTTATAACTATTATAGAAATTATAAATAAACTAAATTAAATTATAATTACTAAAAAGGTTTTTATTCTAGTTATTTTTCTTAGTATTAGTTATAACTATATTAAGATTACTATAAGTATATAAGGGAGAAAAGTACTTATTACTATTAATTAGAGGTTTACTAATAATATTACTAGTAGGGTTTTTATTATTTATATTATCTAGATTATTATATATCTTATTAGAGTTACTATTATTATTACCTATAAGATTACTAGATAATATAGTAATAGTATTTATATATATAATATTTTTAACTACTTAGTTATAAGTAGAACTAAAACTATACTATAATATATTAGTATTACTATTTAAATTAATCTAACCTTTATTAAGAATATAGCTATTTAAATTTTAATTATTTATATTATCTAAAATAATATATATTCTATTAGAGTTATTACTATTATTATCTATAAGGTTATTAAATAATATAATAAGGCTATTTATAGATATACTATTTATAACTAAATTATTTTTTATATAATAAGTAAAAGGCTTTATTTTATCTATTTTATAGTTTTTAGTAATTAGATAACTAGTTTTTAAATTTATCTAATAGTATTTATAAGATAAAAATAATAGTATATTTTTATTTTATTTTACTTTTACTTTTATTACTATACTAATTTTATTACTTTCTAGTAACTCTAGAAATGGAATAGTAAATATAGTAGCCTTACTAAAACTAAAATTTAAAAGTTCTTAAATTATAATATTAAAAATTATATAGATTTAAATAAAAATATACTTTTTCTTTACCTTTTATATATAAATATAATAATTTTATATAGTTTTAAATAATATATTAGCTTTTTCTATTAATAGTATCTATTATATTCTATTAGTATTACTAATCTAAAATATATTAATAATACTAAATTTAGTTAGTTTATCTAATATCTTATATTATATAAAGTTAAATATAAACTTAGTTTACTATAGTTAGATATAAAATAAAGGATATATTTTAGTCTAAATAGAAATTTTATATAAATTATAGTATATATTATTAATTAGTTTATTAATTAGTTTTTTAATTAAAACTATTATTTATTTAGATTTATTCTTCTAGACTAATACTTATATAATAGATAACTTTTACTTAATAAATAATTTAGACTTAATAAATAATTTAGGCTTAATAAATAATTTAGGCTTAATAGATAATTTAGACTTAACTATTAGAGTAGTTTTTTTTACTATAAACTTAGGCTTATTATACTAGTTTAATATTATATAAAGGGCGTGTACTTTCTATATATTATTAGGGATTTTTTAAATATTTAATATAGGGATTTTCTATAGTACTAGAGTAGTATAAGTATTTTAAAAAAAGGACTTATAGTTTTTATATTATATATTAGTAGAATTTATTATAAAATAATACTCCCTTAGCTATTCTTTAATATCCTTAAACTAACTAGTAATAAGGCTAAATATAGTTTTATAATTAATATTCTTAAACTCTATAGGTTTAGAGTAAGTAGTAAATTAGGCCTAATTAAGTAGTATTAAAGGTAGTATTATAGAAACTTAGTATATAATAGCTATATAAAGCTAGAGAAAATAGTTAATAATAAATAATAAATTATAAAATTAGGTTTATTAGTATATTTTTATATTAGTTAGTATAGGTAGTTAAAGAAGTAAATAATTTAATATAGTATTAGTACTAAATCGTGTTATATTCTCTATTACTAGGGTAAAGGTAAATAGTAAAAAAATACTTAAGAATAGAATAATTAAAAAAGTAAAGTTACCTTATTATAGACTAATATTTAGAGTATAGTAGTTAAATTATAAACTAACTTTTTATAAATCTATACTAGTTTATATTAATAAATAGAGTATAGAAATTTTTATATTATATTAAACTATTATAGTAAGCTTCCTATTACCTTAATAAAGAAGATATAAATATATACTTAATAATAGAAAATAAAATAAAGTAATATTAATTAGTCTAAATATATAATATAATAAATTAATTTTATCTAAAACTATATAAGTCTATATTAATAAATAAAGTATAGAATCTTTATATTATATTAAGCTATTATATTAAACTATTATATTAAAATTACTATTATATAAAGGAAGGAAATTAGTAAATATATATTTAAGAATAGGGAATTAGTTATACTTAAATAGATTATATTATTTTATACTAAAATATAGAGTATATATTTTATATAAAGTATAATATTAATATAATATAAAAAGAAAATATAAAGGGAACTATTTAGGGGTATAAAATTATATATTTAAATATAACTAACTAATTAGTATTATAATATAGAGTAAAAGTAGAAAATATATTAAAAATATTTTTTTAGATTTAAATAGTTAGTATATAATAGATAGTATTAATTTAAAATATTATACTAGATTACTCTATTATAAAACGGGAGAGTAAAATAAAATTATAGAAACTATTTTAAATCTAGCCAGTTAGTATATAATAAAGAGTATTAATTATAAATAATTTACTAAATTATTAAATAATATAGCTAGGAGTCGAGTTATTAAAGTAATATAATTACTAAAAAGGGTATACCTATATTAGTTATATAACTAGGGTATTTATAGTCCCTATTTATTTATACTAACTATAAATTTTCTATTTATAACTAAAATACTTAAATAGTCTTTTTTTTTTTTTACCCCTTTTTTTAATTCTATAAATAGTCCCTTTAATTTTAATATCTTCTTTTTACTTTTAGATTTTATACTAGACTAGTATAGTAAGTCTTTATAATTATACTTTATAAATATATACCTACCTATTTTATAAATTACTAAAGATATATTCTTTATATATAAAAATACTCTAATAAATTATTAATTACTATATAGCTATTACTATTATAGATAGTCTAGTAGTATATTTTATTACTTATAATACTAGCTACCTATTATCTAAAAAAAAGTTTTCTAAAGGTATTACTATATTTATAATTTATTTAGAGAAAAAAAAGAATACCGCTAATAATACTAATAATAAGACTAAAAATAAAATTAATAATAAAATAATAATATTTCTAGTCTCTATATAAATAATATTTTTATAAAAAAAAAGTCTATTAATAGAAAAAATTTACTATTTTTCTATAATAAATATAAGTAATCTAGCTACTTTTAAACTTAATACCCTAACTAAATATATAACTAATATAAGTAATCTAGCTATTTTTAAGCTAAATATCCTAGCTATCTCTATAACTAGTATAAGTAATCTAGCTATTTTTAAATTAAATACCCTAGCTATCTCTATAACTAGTATAAATAATCTAGTTACTTTTAAACTAAATATTCTAACTAAGTATACTATAAATATAGTAATCTAGATTATTTAGTATTAAACTATTAATTATCTAATAAGTATATAGCCTATAATAAAAAAAGATATAAGTATAAAAAATATTTAAATAAATACTCTTACTATCTAGATACTAATTATATAGTTAATATATACTATATAATCTAATATATAGCTACTTCTATTAAAGTATCTATTACTAAGAATATTTTTACTAAAATATCTATTACTATAAATATACCTATTAAAATACTAATTAATCTAGATACTATAAAGAATATTAAACCCCCTTTTAGTATATTTAAGATATTAGAAATTAACTAACTAGAAATTATAATATTTATAATAATATAGTCTAAATATATTTTATTTATATATCTATATTTAATAACTTTATATCTAAACGAGAATATAAAAGGCTATTAGATTTATAAAAAAACTATTTTTTAAATATTTATTTTTAACCTTTTATAGGATATTAAGATTTATAAACTTTTACTTAATCTATTTTCTAATAATCCTTTACTTTTAGAGGAAAATAAATATAATTTTAAGTAACTTAATATTTTAGACTATAATAAGTTCTATAAGTTAGTCTATAAAAAGAATATTATTTCTAATCTCTATTATATTATCTAGCTAGTAGAATTATATAAAAATAATAATAGTAAAGTAATAAATTAAGTATATTAAATTCTAGAATATATATTATATATTTTATAAAAAGTAGTATATATATAAAATAATAATATCTAATATTTTATTAACTAATACCTAGTATTTTATTAACTAATACTAATTATTTTATCTATTAACTAATACTAATTATTCTATTAACTAATACTTAATATCCTATTAACTAATACTAATTATTCTATTAA
>MU001497.1:13636-24663 GCA_010093485.1 Karstenula rhodostoma CBS 690.94 | reverse complement strand
TAATAGTATATATACTATTATTACTAGTATATTTATTATTTAATACTAGTAACTATATTATCCTTATTATACGCTAATATATAATATTTTTCTAGTCTAGCTTAGTAGCTATTTAATTTTAGTCTAGACTATAGCTAAAATTAAATAGTACTATATATTCTTTCTACTTTAGTAGCCTACTAATTTTAACCTAAATTAGGGCTAAAATTAAGACTACCTCCCCTATTTACTATAGTCTAAGTAATATTTATCTATTTTAATAAAGCTTATAATTTTATATTCTATATATTATATTATTATACTCTCCTTTCTAGTAAGATATTCTTTTACTTTAGTAGAGAGTACTATAATACCACTATACCTAAATAAAGATATAAAATTTAAAAATTAATTAATAATCTATTTAATAACTATTCTCTTTTATAAAACTATAAGGACTTTATTATCCCTATTAAGGCTAAGATATCCTATTCTAGTCTACTAGTATATAGTAATAGCTATTACTATAATATATATAGTTTAATTATTACTAGAACTACTATAAAGTATAATATATTTACCTACCTATATAATAGTTATATAATTTATAGTTATTTCTATAATAGTATAACTAAGTATAGTCTCTAGTACTCTAACTATATTAGAATAGTTATAAGCTAATAGTTCTTTCCTTTTATTCTACTCCTATTTACCTACCTTAGTATAACCTACTAATTTAAGATACCTTTTACTAGTATTATAAAAACTCTATTTAAGCTATATAGTACCCCTATATCTCTAATTAATTTATATTCTAATTCTTATTATTCTTAATCTATATTATTTCTAGCTAAGTCTATTATTTCTACTATATAACTAAATTATAGTATAGTCTCTTTTCTAAAGTTCTAGCTATAATATACTTTAGTATAAGTATAGTATATATAGGAATAATAGCTATAATTTATATCTAGTATACCTTCTATATCTATAAACCTATAGATAGTATATACTAAATTCTTAGAAATCTTTATTAGTATTATTATATAGTAAGTATACCTAGCGTTTATTACTATATTTAAAGCTAAATTTAAATCTAAACTTTTTTACCTATATACTACTATAAAGAGTATAACTTATATATAGTAAAATATAGTAATAAAAACCTCCCGCTTTATATAAATCTAAGTAATATAGAAGTATAAATATAATATTTCTATAGTCCCTATTAAATTTTACTAAAACTCTACTTTTTATTATACTAATTTTTTCTAGAAGATTTTTTTCTTTTTCTTTTATACTTTATCTTCTAGGGCTATATAACCTAAGACCCTTTATTTATAAAAATATTAGTAATTAGCTTAGAAGTAGGTTATAACCTACCTAGATATAATAGAAATTCCCCCTACTATTAAAGAGTACTATAACTATATATATTTAAACCTATTTAAAAGATATTATTATATTTTCTAACTTTTCTTACTAGAATAAACTAGCTAGTTTACTTAGTTTAAACTTATTTTTATTACTCTAGTAGCCTTCCTTAGTCTCTCCCTCTAAAGTAATAGATTTTAAGAGGCTTATAACTTTACTACTAATATATTAGCCTTTAAAAAGATATATAGGTTTACTAGTCTATAGTATCTCTAAAATATACTTTTCTATATAGTACCTATAGAGGCTCTAGATTATTTTAATTCTAATTTACTAGTTTTTTAAGAGGAGGCTAGTTTTCTTATTACTAAGTTAAATAATTATAAGGTAGAGGATTAGAATAGAGAACTATATAATATATTTAAAATATAGGTATATAATTACCTTACTATAGAATACCCTACCTTTATAAATTAATTTATTAATATAGTATACTTCTTTAGTACCTTTTAGTATAGAGAGAACTTAAATATCTTTATTTACTAGAATAGGGATAGTATAACTATTTATAGAATTAAAATAAACTTTATTTTATTCTTTTCTATAGTAAGTAATTTATTTAAGGAGGTATTTACTCTTTTCTACTAGCTAGTATTTATATAGATATAGGTAGGGCTACCCTCTATTTTATAGGATATACTAAGAAAAGACCTAAAAAATATAATTTCTAGCTTTAGTATTTTTAATATAGATAACCTATAACTTAAGTATAGTACTAATTTTATTATCTAATAGCTTTTATAATTATTTAATATAAAGAACTTTAAAAATTATTTATTTACTAGTATTAAAAACTATACCTAGGTATAGTAGTACTATAACCTTATCTAAAAATTTCTTAGTATACTTTTAGATTTTATATACTTTATAAGTAGCTAGTCTAGCTATAATACTAAGGTATTAAGCTTATAATTTAAAAATAGTTATATAACTAGTATCTAGAATATATTTCTCTATAATAGCCTTATTACTATTATTTCTTAATACTATAAGGGCTATAATAGAGATAAGTCTATAAAGACTATCTACTATTTTTTTTCTTATAAAGTAGGTAGCCTTTTAGTCTAGTATATCTAGTTTATTTATCCTTTCTACTTTACTATATAGGGATAAATTAATAAAGAGATATATAACTATTATTATAATTAAGTCTAGAGTTACCTACTTTAGTTAGACCTATTTAGTAAATAATAAACTATCTTTTAGGCTCTTAGTTATATTATAAGGCAGGTAATACTTTATTAGATAAAAAAAGAGATTAATATTAGTATAATATATTATCTTCTTATTATCTTTAATAGAAAGCTTTCTACTACTAATTACTTATTATAGAAATTATTAAAAGAGGAGGTTAATAAAATAATAGATAAAATAGAGGTAGAAGTCTATAAAATATAAGCTAGCTATTTACTAGAAATAGCCTATATAGTCTATACTCTAGATATTTTAAGGATTTTTACTTATAAATTTAATAATTTAGAGGTATATTTTAAGATATCTACTAAGTAGTATAAGGCCCTAGGGTTTCTTTTAATTTAAGAGGAAGAGGCCTTTTAGAAAACTAAAAAAGCTATCTATCCTAATTATCTAGATATTAATATAGTATAACTATTATAAGAGAATTTTAGAAAGTTAGTCTAGTTTAGAGAATAATAAAAGTAAGCTCTCTATATAATTTTAATAGAGGAGAATATAGTTATTTATATTATAGATACTAGGTCTAGTAAAAGTTTCCTTTTTCTTCTTTCTATCTACTTTCTAGACTATAGTTAGACTATTATTATTATCCTACTAGTAGTATTTTATTCTAACCTTCTTTATTATTATTTTAAATTATAGATTAAAGTTACTATATAGTAGTAAGGAGTATATAATAAGTAAGTATTTATTATTCTAATAACTTCTAAAAGTATTTTAAATAATTCCTTCTAGGCCTATATTACTAGATAGAAAGTATTAGAAGTATTAGAGAGAATTATAGTAGATAAGTTTTACTATATTATTCTTTTAAATATAGCCTATTATTTTTACTTTTATAATTTCTATATATTTACTAAATACTATATCCCTTTTATATTTCTTTCTATAACCCTACTACTTACTAAATAGAATTAAGCCTTTTAATTTTTTAAATTTTCTACTAATATTATAACCTTTAGAGAGTCTATTATTTAGTCTAAAATCTAGTATAAGGTCTATACCTTATATATAATAAGTATAGACCCTATAATAGCTATAATAAAATATATTAAAAAGATTCTCTAATTATATTAAAAGGTTTTTATTTATATTAACCTTACTATAACTATAGATATACTAGCTCTATAGTTTAACTATCCTAAATACTATAAAAAAATAAAAGAGAAAAAATAATTTATAAGTCTAGTATAATTCTAAGCCTTAGAAATAGGTATTATAATAGCTATAAGTACCCTTATAAAAGGTCTAAATATACTAGATATATATATAATACTATATTTTATACTACTAGTAAACTTCTATAGCCTTATCTAAGTAGATAGATAGATTAATTAGAATAATAAATTTAGCCTTACTAAACTAGTATTAATAAACGCTATCCCTAATATATATTTTAATAAGGCTAGTAATATAGTAAAAATATCTATTCTTATCTATATATAATTCTAGTTTCTAAATAAAGTCTACTATTATATTATTATTAATAGCTTTCTAAATAGTAATACCTTAAGAATAATATATACCCCTTCTAAGTAACTTTATAATATTTATATACTAAAATTTTATCCTTTTATATAAACTAGCTCTATTTAGATACTATAAACTTCCTAGCTAAAAAAATAGCTATTAGTAGTATTAATACTAATACTAATATACTAGGGCCTATTACCTTTATATACTTTAATACTCTATAGCTATACTTATAGGGATATAATAATACCTATAAAATAACCCTTTTTTTAAGGTAAGTTTATACCTATATAGCCCTAGTATATTACCCTAATTTATAAATAGTAAACTCCCTATTATATATACCTTTTACCTCTACTAAATAAAAGAGAAAACTTAACTTTTTTATATAAAATACTAATAATACTAGTAAGCTATATACTAAGTTATTTTATAATAAATTACCTACTTATATAGCCTATTAAAGGCTATATTATATTACCTATTTTATTAAAGGAGACCTATTTAAATATAGATAGAATTAGTATATTAGTATTAATAATAACTAAGTTAAGTATATTAGAGATACTATTATAACCTATTAGTATACTATAGATAATAAATAGGTAAAGGGTAACTACTAATTCTATTTAATACCTATTAACTACTATCTAGAGTAGATATTTCTAGAAATAAATAAAGTAAAGACTACTCTAGCCTAATAAGGTTTTTATATTAATAAATATATAATTTATAATATTTAGACTATCCTTTAGGATAAATATAAAGCTATACACTCTAAATAAATTAATAAAATTAAAAAAATAAAAAGAGATAGATAAAATATAAACTTACTATATAATTTTAAAATATATTTTATAAAAATAGTTAATTTTAGAGATAACTATAAAGTAGAAAGGATTATTTTAAAACTAAACTAGATTATAAAAATATACCTTATATTAGAATAATATAATTAATTACTTCTACTATATATCTAAAATAGGGACTAGAATATAAAAGGACTAGATATATAGTAGAAAAAATAGTAATATTATATATCTATATTTTACTAAGCTAATAACTAGATAATATATAAGGAATACTCTTATAGAGGGATATAGATAAGTTAATATCTTACTTAATTCTAAATAAAGTATAATTATCTCTTACTTAAATCTCTTATTTAGGTAATATACTAGTTATATAATATAGGCTTAGTATAGGTAAGTAAATAGAGTACTTAAATAAAATATATACTACTTAAACTTTCTATTCTTTTTACTTCCTATTTTTATCTACTCTATTTTTTAATATCCTTTTATTACCTCTACTATAGTTTTTATTTCTATTACTCTTAGCTACTATAGTACCTCTAGTATTATAAATATAATAACTAGCTAGATTTAGCTAGAAAAGATACTAGATATACTAAACTTTTTTAAGAACCTCTAAATAATATAGCCCTAGCTAATAGGCTACCTTTAATTAAATAAGTAATAAGCTAGAAACTTTCCTATAAACCCCTATAGTAACTATTAACTTAATATAAATTATAATTTATTATAATAGAAATTAGTTTATTAATATTATTTAGTATATAGTCTTTTTTTCTCTTTATTATTTCTCCTTTTCTATTTAAGTATATTAGGTTATAGGATATATATTATATATTCTATAAAAAGTAGTATATATATAAAGTAGTAATACCTAATATCCTATTAACTAATACCTAGTATTCTATTAACTAATACCGATTATTCTACCTATTAACTAATACTAATTATTCTATTAACTAATACTTAATATCCTATTAACTAATACTTAATATCCTATTAACTAATACTAATTATCCTATTAACTAATACTTAATATCCTATTAACTAATACTAATTATTTTATTAATTAATACTTAATATCCTATTAACTAATACCGATTATTCTATTAACTAATACTAATTATCCTATTAATTAATACTAATTATCCTATTAACTAATACCGATTATTCTATTAACTAATACCTAGTATTTAGAAACTATAATAGGGATAGTTATAAAAGTTTAACTTTTCTATAGCCCCCCCTAGTATAATCCTTTATATATATTTAAACTTTTCTATAGTCCCTCCTAGTATAATTCTTTATATATATCTAAACTTTTCTATTAACCTCTATTATAAGGTATATCCTCCTATATACTAATATTACTAAAACTTTTCTCTTTAATAGTATAATATACTAGTTATAAATTTCTTACTAAGTTATATCTTACTAAGTTACTATCTAATAGTTTCTCTAGTAATAATTTTTTAGGAGGTAGTCTATTTATTATATAGGTAATATATATATTCTTAATTATTATAAAACCCTTAAATACCTTCTTATTATACTTTATAACTATATCTATTTAGAAGTTAAACTATACTATAGTTATACCTCTTTTAATATATATATTTAAGATAGTATTCTAAGATAAAATTATAAATATTTTAATTTTAAACTTTACCCTTAGTATATACTACCTCTTTCCTACTTCTAGCTATTTTCTAAATTCTTTTTATATAGATAAATCTATATACTCTATAGTTTTTTCCCCTTCTACTATATAATATAAAACTCTAAATAAGTATTCCTTTACTATAATTATATAGCCTTTTTTTTACTTACTAGATAGTACTTTTTACTTTTATACTATTATTTCTACTACTTTAAATTCTATCTAAATTACTATTTATATCTATTACTACCTTATCTCCCTAATAATTTTAATAATCTAGCCCTACTTTACTATTATATATAGTAATATAAACCTTACTATATTCCCCCCTATAAGACTAGACTTTATATATATACCTCTTAAATATTATAATAATACTAGCTAGTTTTATTTTTAATTTATATTACTTCCTCTATTTTCTCTAGATAATATATCTTCCTCTACTATAAGTTTACTTACTCTATTTTTTATATTAGTAAAGAACCTCTTTCCCTTCTTATACTATACTCTCTATATTTATAGTACTATTTTCTAATTTTATAAATAGTCTATTATTTTAACTACTATAGCCCTACTAATTATACTACCTATTATATCTATACCTACTTCTAGTAAATTCTAGATAAACTTTCTATATCTCTACTCCTTTTTACTTATTATAATATTTTTAGCTATTATAGTAGATAAGTTTTATATATTTACTACCTCTTATATTATTACCTCTTTTAATTTTTACTTTAGTCTTTTATTTATCTCTTTTATACTAGCTTCTTTTAGTTACTTCTTTCTTCTTTTTTTTATATTTTAATTCTCCTCTTTATTATTTTATCTCTTAGTATACCTTTTTTTAGTACTAACCCTACTAGTACTTTTATATACTTCCTTAATATTAGCCTTTTTATTCTTTACTATCTAACTCTTATACTCTTATATAATAAACTAGGTAATATTCTTTTTTAAAGTATATTAATATATCTATTATACTATATCCTCTAGTATAGATACTATAAAGATATTACTAGTAAAGTTATTTTTATTATATACTTTTTTATATATAGGGCCTCTAGAATATATAGTTTTATATATATACTATAGTATATCTAGTAAATTACTCTTAATTAATTTCTTTTCTTTATAAATATCTAATAGTATATATACTATTATTACTAGTATATTTATTATTTAATACTAGTAGCTATATTACCCTTATTATATACTAATATATAATATTTTTCTAGTTTAGCTTAGTAACTATCTAATTTTAGTCTAGACTATAGCTAAAATTAAATAATACTATATATTCCCTCTACTTTAGTAGCCTACTAATTTTAATCTAGATTAGGGCTAAAATTAAGGCCACCTTCCTTATCTACTATAGCCTAAGTAATATTTATCTATTTTAATAAAGTTTATAACTTTATATTCTATATATTATATTACTATACTCTTCTTTCTAATAAGGTATTCTTTTATTTTAGTAGAGAGTACTATAATACTACTATACCTAAATAAAGACACGAAATCTAAAAGTTAATTAATAACCTATTTAATAATTATTCTCTCTTATAGAACTATAAGAACTTTATTATCTCTATTAAGACTAAGATACTCTATTCTAGTCTACTAGTATATAGTAATAGCTATTACTATAATATATATAGTTTAATTATTACTAGAGCTACTATAAAGTATAATATATTTACCTACCTATATAATAGTTATATAATCTATAGCTATTTCTATAATAGTATAACTAAGTACCATCTCTAGTACTCTAACTATATTAGGATAATTATAAGTTAATAGTTCTTTCCTTTTATCCTACCCCTATTTACCTATCTTAGTATAATCTATTAATTTAAAATACCTTCTACTAGTATTATAGGAATTCTACCCGAGCTATATAGTATCTTTATATTTCTAATTAATTTATATTCTAATTTTTATTACTTTTAATCTATATTATCTCTAGCTAAGCCTATTACTTTTATTATATAACTAAATTATAGTATAGTCTCTTCTTTAAAGTTCTAGCTATAATATACTTTAGTATAGATATAATATATATAGAAATAATAACTATAATTTATATTTAGTATATCTTTTATATCTATAAACCTATAAATAGTATATACTAGATTTTTAGAGATCTTTACTAGTATTACTATATAGTAAGTATACCTAGTATTTATTACTATACCTAAAGCTAAACTTAAACCTAAGCTCTTCTATCTATATATTACTATAAAGAGTATAGCTTATATATAATAAAATATAATAATAAAAACCTCCCGCTTTATATAAATCTAAGTAATATAGAAGTATAAATATAATATTTCTATAATTCCTATTAAATTTTACTAAAACTCTACTCTTTACTATATTAATTCTTTCTAGAAAATCTTTCTTTTTTTCTTTTATATTTTATCTCTTAGGGCTATATAACTTAAGACCCTTTATTTATAAAAATATTAGTAACTAGTTTAGAAATAGGTTATAACCTATCTAGATATAATAGAAGTTTCTTTTACTATTAAAGAATACTATAACTATATATATTTAAACCTATTTAAAGAATATTATTATACTTTCTAGCTCTCCTTACTAGAATAAACTAACTAGTCTACTTAGTTTAAACTTATCCTTATTACTCTAGTAGCCTTTTTTAGTCTCTCCCTCTAAAATAATAGATTTTAAGAGATTTATAACTTTACTACTAATATATTAGTCCTTAAAAAGATATATAGGTTTACTAGTCTATAGTATCTCTAAAATATACTTCTCTATATAGTATTTATAGAGGCTTTAAATTATTTTAATTTTAATTTACTAGTTTTTTAAAAGAAGGCTAGCTTTTTTATTACTAAGCTAAATAACTATAAGGTAGAGAATTAGAATAGAGAGCTATATAATATATTTAAAATATAGATATATAATTACTTTACTATAGAATACCCTACCTCTATAAATTAGTTTATTAATATAGTATACTTCCTTAGTATCTTTTAGTATAGGGAGAATTTAGATATCTTTATTTACTAAAATAGGGATAATATAACTATTTATAGAATTAGAATAGACCTTACTTTATTCTTTTCTATAGTAAGTAATCTATTTAAGGAGGTATTTATTCTCTTTTACTAGCTAGTATTTATATAGATATAGGTAGGGCTACCCTCTATTCTATAGAATATATTAAGAAAAGACCTAAAAAATATAACCTCTAGCTTTAATATTTTTAATATAGATAACCTATAACTTAAATATAGTACTAGTTTTATTATTTAATAGCTTTTATAATTATTTAATATAAAGGGCTCTAAAGATTATCTACTTATTAGTATTAAAAATTATACTTAGGTATAATAGTACTATAACCTTATCTAAAAATTCCTTAGTATACTTTTAGATCTTATATACTTTATAAGTGGCTAGTCTAACTATAGTACTAAGGTATTAAGCTTATAATTTAAAAATAATTATATAACTAGTATCTAGAATATATTCCTTTATAATAGTCTTATTACTATTATTTCTTAATACTATAAGGGCTATAATAGAGATAAGTCTATAAAGACTATTTACTACTTTTTTTTTTATAAAGTAGATAGCCTTTTAGTCTAGTATATCTAGCTTATTTATCCTTTCTACCTTACTATATAGGGATAAATTAATAAGAAGATATATAATTATTACTATAATTAAGTCTAGAATTATCTATTTTAGTTAGATTTATTTAGTAAGTAATAGACTATCTTTTAGACTCTTAGTTATATTATAAGGCGGGTAATACTTTATTAAATAGAAAAAGAAATTAATATTAGTATAATATACTATCTCCTTATTACCTTTAATAGAAAGCTTTCTACTACTAATTACCTACTATAGAAACTATTAAAAAAGGAGGTTAATAAAATAATAAATAAAGTAGAGGTAAAAGTCTATAAAATATAAGCTAGCTATTTACTAGAAATAGCCTATATAATCTATACTCTAGATATTTTAAAGATTTTTACTTATAAGTTTAATAATTTAGAGGTATATTTTAAGATATCTACTAAGTAGTATAAGGCCCTAGGGTTTTTTTTAATCTAAAAAAAAGAGGTCCTCTAGAAAGCTAAGAAAGCTATTTATTCTAATTATCTAGGTATTAATATAGTATAACTATTATAAGAGAATCTTAGAAAGTTAATCTAGTTTAGAGGATAATAAGAATAAGCTCTCTATATAATTTTAATAGGGGAGAGTATAGTTATTTATATTATAGGTACTAGGTTTAGTAAAAGTCTTTTTTTCCTCCTTTCTACCTACTTTCTAGACTATAGTTAAACTATTATTATTATTCTACTAGTAGTATTTTACTCTAACCTAAGTATATTAGGTTATAGAATATATACTATATATTCTATAAAAAGTAATATATACACGAAGTAGTAATACCTAATATCCTATTAACTAATACCTAGTAT
>MU001496.1:2042389-2063720 GCA_010093485.1 Karstenula rhodostoma CBS 690.94 | reverse complement strand
GGTTCCTTATTATTAAATTTTTTTACTTTGGGGTCCAGGTATCGCGCAAGATCTTAGTATATTTTAGTAACTAAAATTATTTTTTTTAATTTAGGTCTAGGTATTTTTTTACTTTGGCGAATATACGGGCTATTATTTTCCCACTTAGGGCCCTAAAGTAAGGAGGCCTATATATATAGACTATTTTCTAAAAAATTATTATTAAAGAAACTATTAAATAGTAACTTAGTAAAATATAACTTAGTAAGAGGTCTATAGCTAATATATTATATTATTAAAAAAAAAAGTTTTAGTAATATTAATATATAGAAGGATATACCTTATAATAGGGGTTAATAAAAAAGTTTAAATATATATAAAAAATTATACTAAAAAGGATTATAGAAAAGTTAAACTTTTATAACTATCTCTATTATAGTTTCTAAATATTAGATATTAATTAATAGAATAATTAGTATTAGTTAATAGAATAATTAGTATTAGTTAATAGAATAATTAGTATTAGTTAATAAAATATTAAGTATTAATTAATAAAATAATTAGTATTAGTTAATAGAATATTAAGTATTAGTTAATAGGATAATTAGTATTAGTTAATAGAATAATTAGTATTAGTTAATAGAATAATTAGTATTAGTTAATAGAATATTAAATATTAGTTAATAGAATAATTAGTATTAGTTAATAGGATATTAAGTATTAGTTAATAGAATAATTAGTATTAGTTAATAGAATATTAAGTATTAGTTAATAGAATAATTAGTATTAATTAATAGGTAGAATAATTAGTATTAGTTAATAGAATACTAGATATTAGTTAATAAAATATTAGGTATTATTATTTTGTATATATATTACTTTTTATAGAATATATAATATATATCCTATAACCTAATATACTTAGATTAGTTAATAAAGTATTTATTAGAATTAAATAATCTATAAAAGAATTAAAATATATTATATATTTATATTATAGAATAGTAAATAAAAAAATAGTTTAGAGAAAATAGTAAAAAGAAAAGAGAGGAAAAAAAAAAGAAAAAGAAAAAAAAAGAGTTATAAAGTAATTACTAAACTATAAATAAATATTTTAGTAAATTTATCTATATAATAGTATATAAGATATTACTAGATTATATTATTTAAAATAAAAGTTATAGTAAAAATTACTATAATAGATTTTTAATACTATAGTAAAAAAATATAAATAAATAATAGAATATATTTATAAATTAGAACTATTTATACTAACTATTATTATATAGTTCTAGACTATAATTCTATTTTAATTTTTATTACTATTATTTTATAATTTTAGACTATAACTTTATTTTAATTTCTATTTCCTATTTTAATTTTTATTCTCTACTTTAATCTCTATTATACTATAATTATATAATATTATTTATTACTTTTTCTTTTTATTATTTTTACTAGACTTTTTTAATATTATAGTTAAATAGTTTATATTCTTTAAACCTTTATAGGTCTTAACCTACTTTATAACCTAACTATATTTTTATATATTTAGAGGTATAAAATTACTAAAAGATAGATAATATATTAGATATTACTTTATATAATTAAATATATTCTATATATTATATTTATTTAAATACTCTTTAATATCTAATACTTATTTATTAGAATTCTATTTTATATTAGCTTTTTAGGTAGTTTTAAATATTTTTATATAGGTATTATTAAATATCTAGAGACTATTATATTATATAGAAATAATAATTAAATAAAAATTTTATAAATCTATTCTAGTATTTTTAGTATATTTATTAAACTTTATTTAAATTCTAAATAGTATATTATTTACTTTTAGAATATAGTTTATAAAATAGGTTATACTAGATTTTTTTTTTTTTTTAGATATAGACTTAGTATAGAAGATATTATTTAGATTAAAATTATATTTCTCTATTTAAATTATTTTATATATATTTAATTCTAGTTACCCTAATTTAATAATATTTTTAATAAAGTTATTTAGAAAACTAGATATTCTAGTAATAGTCCTAGTAAAAGTAAAAATTATAAAAATATATATTATAATAGAAAATAAAACTAGAATAAATTATTATTTAAAAAAATACTTATAGTTTTTATACTCCTCCTTAATAAACTTTATAGTATATTTACTAAAGATAAAGAAATACTTATAATTAATATTATAAAGGACTATATTATATTTAGACTTTTTAATAAAGGTATTTAATATATTTTTATATATCTAAGTAATAATATTCTCTAGAATATTAAAGATTTTAGTAAACTCCTTAATACTATTTTTCTTAATAGTATAATTAAAGAAAGTAAATATTAATACTAGTAAAATAAATAGATTTTTATTAGAAAAGTTAGTAAAAATAGTTATTATATAAAGGGTATATAAAAAAGTTTCTAAAATACTTTTAAATAAATTAATTTACCTATATTACTAGATATTATATATTTTTTAAATAATAATATAAAAGAAGTATATACTTAGATATTAACTACCTTAATATTAATATTTAAGAGTCTAGTTCTCTATATTTTAATTTAAAGGGAAATTTATAAAAGTATTAATATAACTATTATTCTAGAGGTTATAGCTAGTACTAAATATCTAGAAAAATATAAAAAGAATATAAATTTTAGTTTTAATATTATTCTAGAGAGATTAAATCTAATTATACTAGATTATACTATTAGAGGAGTAAACTAAAAATAGTATAAACCCTAATAATTTAAGAATTTCTTAAATAAACTTCTAAATTAGAGGTATAAAAAACTATAAAATAATTTTTTTATTATAAACTAGAGTCTAGTTTATAATAAGGGCTATAATTACTTATATTTTTAGTAAGTACTTAAGGAATTTATAGGTAAACTAGATATTATTAAGCTTATTCTAGTTAATATTATTAGGAATAGTATTATAACTTATATTTAGTATTTTTTTAAATAATTATTAAATATAATTATTATATTCTTTTAGACTATTTTTAGAGAATATATTATATTCTTTAAAAAAGAAAAACTAGTTATAAAACTAGAATTTATAGTCTAGATTATATTTTAAATTAAAATAATTATTACTATATTTATATATAGAGTTTTTAGATTATTTCTCTATATTAATCTTAATATATAGGTATCTAAGGAAAGAATAAAACTTAATAATTTAAATAATTTTCTAAGTATAAATATTAACTATAAAAATATTTTAATTATTAAAATTTTTATATATTATAAATATATATTTAGACTAATATATAAACTAGTTATTATAAATATATTTATTTAATAGTATAAATACTTACTTAATAGTATAATAATACTTTAGTAGAATAGACTAACTAATAATATTTCTAGATTTAGAAATAATAGTATTATTAAAGTTATATTTAAATATAAAATATACTATAATTAGTTATATAAGTTTTTTTTAAGTAATTTATTTATTATAAATAGGGCTTAGAATATTTATTATAAACTCTATCTAGTTACTATATAAAAATTTAAAATATATACTATATATTATTAATATATATTAGGGGGGAATATAGAAAAGTTTTCTAACCTCTCTATAGGGGAATTTATTTAGAATTCTTCTTATTAAGTAGATAGGGGTTATTATAATCTAGGTAGAATTCTATAATATAGTTAATTTTAGTTAACTTTTTATAGTATTCCTTTTCCTACTTAGTAAATTTATTAAAAAGGTTTAAATTCTCTAGTAGTTTTAAATAGTTTTTAATATTTTCTATACTCCTAGGTATAGAATAGCCTAATAATAAAAATAATTTATATAGATATAATTATAAAATAGTTCTTTATATAAAACTTTAATTTTATAGAAAATTTTATATTTTATTATAAAATACTAGTCCGAACTTATAATTAAAAGTATAAATATATTTATTTAAAGGTTTAATTAATAGGAAATTAGGCTATATTTTATAATTCTAAAAGTTAAACTTATTTAGTTTAAAGCTATTTTTCTTAGTAAATAATTTAATATTCTCCTTAATATAGAACTAGAAAGTATAGGGGCCGGTAAACTTAACTATATAATTATAAAAGACTATAAAAATAGTATATTAGTTATAAAAATTTTTATAGTTCTAAATACTTAAATTTATATTAGAAAAATTAGTAACTATTTTAAAACTAGATATAGCTAATAACTTATTAGGGGAGATTATAAAGATAGTAAAGTAAATTAATATTTATATAAATTTAGTTACTATTTAATAATAAAGTCTAGCTAAGATAAAATAAAAAAAGAATCTAGATTTATTTCTAAACTATTTATAATTCGAGTTTATAATAAACTAAATAGATTACTTTTTATAAATATTAGTAAATTTTAAATTAAAATAGTATTTATAATTTAGTATAATTTATAATAAGTTAATAAAATAAAATAAAATATAGCTAGAGGGTTTATAAAAAAGTTTTCTATAAATCTATTAGAAATATATTTTAAATATAATTACCTCTACTTAGATAGTTTTATCTAATTTAATTATATTAATAATAATCCCGTCTTTAATAAATACTATTTTATTAATACTAGCTAGTATATTAACTATTTATTTTATAATAACTATCTATTATTATTTAAAAGAAAATATTATATATAATATTAATTTATACTTTATATTAGTAATATATATAGAAATATAGATCTTTTTAAAATATATTAGAATAAATATACTATTATTACTATCTATTTTAAAAATTTCTATACTATAATTATTAATTTACTTAATAGGAAGAAATATTATATTAGCTATTTTATTCTATTTACTTTTTTATAGTATATTATAATTATTCTCTATTATAGTATTTTTAATATTTTTATAAACTATTTCTATTTTCTCTTTAATAATTACTTTTAGTATATAGAATATTAATATACTATTCTCTACTATAAATTAGAAAGCTAGTAAAATAATTTTTAAGTACTTCTAATAAAAATTATTAGTTATATAAATAATTAAATTCTTAGTCTAATTAGGATTTATAATAGTTTTAATATTATATAGATAATATTTTATATATTTCTATAATATATTAATAGAAACTTTATATAACTAATATTTAGTAGTATTTATATTTATTATATAAACTATTATTAGGTATAAATATATAAACTTTTCTAACTAGATCTTAATAACTAGATTCTATAGAATATAAGTATTTTATTTTTTAATATTAGTTAGAAAAGATATAAAGACTTCCTTATTTAATATTTTTTAAATATATTATAGTTTTACTATATTAGGGGTAATATTATTATATATAAATAGATTTTCCTCTAATTTAAAAATTAAGTTATTAACCTTTAACTATTTTATAATTAAATAAGAAGGTATATTTTAAAAGCTAATATTATTAATTACCTTTTATATAACTTATATATTTATTTTTCTATTTTATACTCTAATAGTACTAGATTATATTTATATAATAAGGGCTTTTATATACCTCTTTTAAATTAATATTATTAAATTCTTTAAAATATATATTTTATTAAGGGGTTAGTTTAACTATAGGACGATTTTATAATTAATTTATAGATATATAAAAATTATATCTTCTTTCTTAATTTTTATTTAGTAAAAAAATAATTATATAGGTTAAATAAGAATATACTTTATTTTTTTTATAAAATAGGCCTAATAGAATACTAAACTCTAGAACTACTATATTTTAAATAAAATAATAAATAATAGAATCTTATCTATTTTTAAGATACCCTCTTTAACTATTCTATCTAAACTTAGTAATTATTTACTAAATTTAATATACTATATAATTTCTTTATAAATTAAAATAATAAGTAAATTTATAATATATATTTAAATAAAAATATTAGAAAATATAATAAGTATCTTATTAGTAAAATTCTTAGGACTAATAATTTACTTTAAAAAAAATATTAAATTTAATATATATAGGATTTTATTTATATAAACTAAAATTATTTTTATTTTATTAGTTATTATATTCTTTATATCTCTACTATTACTATAGTTAAATATTTTATTTTTAGAAAAAATAATAGGTATATTATCTAGTAATTAATTATTAGAGGGATAATTAGAAAAATTTTAGAAAATATTTATATATCTAATTTATACTTTAGAAGTAAAAATATATAGGTTTAGTAATTTAGTATATTTTTACTTTATAGCTAGATTAGATATAATAAGGCCGGCTTTACTTAAATCTAATTAAAATAAGGGAGGCTAGTTAGAGTCTAGATTATACTAGTTTAGAAAACTAAATTTATTAATATACTTTTCTAAATCTAAAATACTAGAAAAAAAGATTTCTATATTAGATAATATATTATAGATATATAGAAGATACTTAGAAAACTTTTTAATATTCCCCCTTAAACTAGTATAAAAGTATAGTAGTTATAAATATATAGGGGTATATAAAAAACTTTTTAATATTCTTTTTTAGACTAATATAAAAATATAATAATTATAGATATATAGATATATATAAAAAACTTTTTAATATTCCCCTTTATATTAGTATAGAAGTATAATAATAATAAATATAATAAATATATTAAACTAGTATAGTTCTATAAATAAAAAAGAAAAAATAAAAAAAAAAAAAAAAAACTATATACTAAATAATATTAGTAAATTAATTTCTATTATAATAGATTCTAATTTATATTAAATTAGTAATTACTATAAAAATTTATAGGAAAGTTTTTAATTTATTACTTATTTAGTTAAAGATAGTCTATTAGCTAGGGTTATATTATTTAAAAATTTTTAGAAAAGTTTAGTATATTTAGTATTTTTTTTAATTAAATCTAGCTAATTATTATACTTATAATACTAAAAATATTATAGTAACTAAGGGTAATAGAAATAGAAGTTATAATAGAGATAATAAAAAAATATTAAAAAATAAAATAAATAAAAGTAGAGAATAGAAAAAATAAAGAATTTAAATAGTATATATTTTATTTAAGTACTTTATTTACTTACTTATACTAAGCCTATATTATATAACTAGTATATTATTTAAATAAAAAATCTAAATAAAAAATAATTATATTTTATCTAGAATTAAATAAAATATTAACTTATTTATATCCCTTTATAAAAGTATTTCTTATATATTATCTAGTTATTAGTTTAGTAAGGTATAAATATATAATATTACTATTTTTTTTATTATATATTTAGTTCTTTTATATTCTAGTTCCTATTTTAAATATATAGTAAAAGTAGTTAATTATATTATTTTAATATAAGGTATATTTTTATAATTTAGTTTAGTTCTAAAATAATCCTTTCTATTTTATAATTATTTCTAAAATTAATTATTTTTATAAAATATATTTTAAAGTTATATAGTAAGTTTATATTCTATTTATTTTTTTTTATTTTCTTAATTTTATTAATTTATTTAGAACGTGTAGCTTTATATTTATTCTAAAGGATAGCCTAAATATTATAAATTATATATTTATTAATATAGAAATCTTATTAGGCTAGAGTAGTTTTTATTTTATTTATTTCTAGAAATATCTATTTTAAATAATAGTTAATAGATATTAAATAGAACTAGTAATTACCCTTTATTTATTTATTATTTATAATATACTAATAGGTTATAATAATATTTCTAATATATTTAACTTAGCTATTATTAATACTAGTATACTAATCTCGTCTATATTTAAATAGATTTCTTTTAATAAAATAGATAATATAGTATAGCCTCTAATAGGCTATATAAATAAGTAATTTATTATAGAATAATTTAGTATATAGTTTACTAGTATTATTAGTATTTTATATAAAAAAATTAAGTTCTTTTCTTTATTTAATAGAGGTAAAAGGTATATATAATAGGAAGTTTACTATTTATAAATTAGGATAATATACTAAAACTATATAAATATAAATTTACTTTAGAAAAAGGATTATTTTATAGATATTATTATATTTCTATAAGTATAGCTATAGAGTATTAGAATATATAAGGATAATAGATTCTAGTATATTAGTATTAATATTAGTACTACTAATAATTATCTCTTTAATTAGAGAGTTTATAGTATCTAAATAGAACTAGTTTATATAAAAGAATAAAATCTCGGTATATAAATATTATAAAATTATTTAAAAGGGGTATATATTATTTTTAAGGTATTATTATCTAGAAAACTATTAATAATAATATAATAGTAGATTTTATTTAGAAACTAGAGTTATATATAGATAAGAATAGGTATTTTTATTATATTATTAGCCTTATTAAAATATATATTAGGGATGGTATCTACTAGTATTAGTCTAGTAAAATTAAATTTACTATTCTAACTAATTTATTTATCTATCTAGATAAGGCTATAGAAATTTACTAATAGTATAAAATATAGTATTATATATATATTTAGTATATCTAGGCCTTTTATAAAAATATTTATAACTACTATAGTATTTATTTCTAAGGCCTAGAATTATATTAGACTTATAAATTATTCTTCCTTTTTTATTTTTTTATAGTATTTAAAATAATTAAGCTATAGAGCTAGTATATTTATAGTTATAATAAGATTAATATAAATAAAAATCTTTTTATATAATTAGAAAACCTCTTTAATATATTCTATTATAGTTATTATAGAATTTATATTTATTATATATAAAATATAAACCTTATACTAGATTTTAAACTAAATAATAGACTCTTTAAAGATTATAATATTAATAGAAAGTTTAAAAAATTAAAAGGCTTAGTTCTATTTAGTAGATAGTAGGGTTATAAAAAGAAGTATAAAAGGGATATAATATTTAATAAATATATAAAAATTATAAAAATAAAAATAATAAATTATATTTAAAAGAATAATATAGTAGAACTTATCTACTATAATTTTCTCTAATATTTTTAATATTTTCTATTTAGTAATATAGGTCTAGAAGGAATTATTTAAAATATTTTTAGAAATTACTAAAATAATAGATATTTACTTATTATATACTTCTTATTACTATATAGTAATTCTAATCTATAATTTAGAATAATAATAAAAAAAATTAGAGTAGAATATTACTAGTAAAATAATAATAATAGTTTAACTATAGTCTAGAAAGTAGATAGGAAGAAGGAAAAGAAAATATTTACTAAATCTAGTATTTATAATATAGATAACTATACTCTCCCCTATTAAAATTATATAGAGAACTTACTCTTATTATTTTTTAAACTAGATTAATTTTCTAAAATTCTTTTATAATAGTTATATTATATTAATATCTAAATAATTAGAATAAATAGCTTTTTTAACTTTTTAAAGGGCCTTTTTCTCTTAGGTTAAAAGGAATTCTAGAGTTTTATACTACTTAGTAAATATTTTAAAATATACCTCTAAATTATTAAACTTATAAGTAAAAATCCTTAAGATATCTAGAATATAAATTATATAGACTATTTTTAATAAATAGTTAACTTATATTTTATAGATTTTTATTTCTATTTTATTTATTATTTTATTAACCTTCTCCTTTAATAATTTCTATAGTAGGTAATTAGTAGTAAAAAGTATTCTACTAAAAATAATAAAGAAATAGTATATTATACTAATATTAATTTTTTTTTCTATTTAATAAAGTATTACCTATCTTATAATATAACTAAAAGTCTAAGAGGTAGTTTATTACTTATTAAGTAGGTCTAATTAAAATAAGTAGTTTTAGATTTAATTATAGTAATAGTTATATATTTTCTTATTAATTTATCTCTATATAGTAAGGTAAAAAGAATAAATAAGCTAGATATACTAAACTAAAAGGCTATTTACTTTATAAAAAAAAAAATAATAAATAGTTTTTATAGACTTATCTCTATTATAGCCCTTATAGTATTAAAAAATAATAATAATAAAACTATTATAAAGAAATATCTTCTAGATATTAATTATATAACTATTTTTAAATTATAAGCTTAATACCTTAGTACTATAACTAAACTGGCTACTTATAAAATATATAAAACTTAAAAATATATTAAAAAATTTTTAAATAAGGTTATAATACTATTATATCTAGATATAATTTTTAATACTAGTAAATAGATAATTTTTAGAACCCTTTATATTAAATAATTATAAAAGTTATTAAATAATAAAACTAGTATTATATTTAAATTATAGGTTATCTATATTAAAAATATTAAAACTAGAAATTATATTTTTTAGGTCTTTTTTTAATATATTCTATAGGATAAAGGGTAGCCCTATCTATATCTATATAAATACTAGCTAATAGAGAAAAATAGATATCTCCTTAAATAGATTACTTATTATAGAAGAAAATAAAATAAAATTTATTTTAATTTTATAAATAATTATACTATTCCTATTTTAGTAAATAAAGGTATTTAAATTTTTTCTATATTAAAAGGTACTAAGAAAGTATACTATATTAATAAACTAATTTATAGAGATAGGGTACTTTATAATAAAATAATTATATATTTATATTTTAAATATATTATATAGTTTTTTATTTTAATTCTCTATTTTATAGTTATCTAGTTTAGTAATAAAAAAGCTAGCCTCCTTTTAGAAAATTAGTAAATTAAAATTAAAATAATTTAGAGTCTCTATAAATATTATATAAAGAAGTATATTTTAGAAATATTATAAACTAGTAAATCTATATATCTTTTTAAGGACTAATATATTAGTAGTAAAGTTATAAGCCTTTTAAAATCTATTATTTTAGGGAGAGAGACTAAAAAAGGCTACTAGAGTAATAAAAATAAGTTTAAACTAAATAAACTAACTAGTTTATTCTAGTAAAAAAAGTTAGAAAGTATAATAATATTTTTTAAATAGGTTTAAATATATATAGTTATAGTACTCTTTAATAATAAAGGGAATTTCTATTATATCTAGATAGGTTATAATCTATTTTTAAGCTAGTTACTAATATTTTTATAAATAAAGGGTCTTAGGTTATATAGCCCTAGAAGATAAAGTATAAAAAAAAAAGAAAAAAATCTTCTAAAAAAGATTAGTATAGTAAAAAGTAGAGTTTTAATAAAATTTAATAGAAATTATAAAAATATTATATTTATATTTCTATATTATTTAAATTTATATAAAATAAAAGATTTTTATTACTATATTTTACTATATATAAGCTATACTCTTTATAGTAATATATAAATAAAAGAGCTTAGATTTAAATTTAACTTTAGATATAATAATAAATACTAGGTACGCTTACTATATAGTAATACTAGTAAAGATTTCTAAGAATCTAGTATATATTATTTATAGAT
This sequence comes from Karstenula rhodostoma CBS 690.94, assembly GCA_010093485.1. Classification (NCBI taxonomy): domain Eukaryota; kingdom Fungi; phylum Ascomycota; class Dothideomycetes; order Pleosporales; family Didymosphaeriaceae; genus Karstenula; species Karstenula rhodostoma. Next base: position 2,052,380 of record MU001496.1, on the reverse strand, counting down.
TTATAAATATAGAAAATATATTAAATATAAATTATAGCTATTATTCCTATATATATTATACCTATACTAAAATATATTATAGCTAGAATTTTAAAAAAAAGGCTATATTATAATTTAGTTATATAGTAAAAATAATAAATTTAACTAGAAATAATATAAATTAAAAGTAATAAAAATTAAAATATAAATTAATTAGAAATATAAAGATACTATATAACTTAGATAGAATTTCTATAATACTAGTAAAAGATACCTTAAATTAGTAGGTTATATTAAGATAGATAAATAGGGGTAGAATAAAAAAAAAAAATTATTAACTTATAATTATTTTAATATAGTTAGAGTATTAGAAACTATACTTAGTTATACTATTATAGAAATAGTTATAAATTATATAATTATTATATAGGTAAATAAATATATTATATTTTATAATAGTTTTAGTAATAATTAAACTATATATATTATAGTAATAGCTATTATTATATACTAATAGACTAAAATAAAATATTTTAGTTTTAATAGGGATAATAAAGTCCTTATAATTCTATAAAAGAGAATAATTATTAAATAGATTATTAATTAATTTTTAGATTTTATATTTTTATTTAGGTATAGTAGTATTATAGTACTTTTTACTAAAATAAAAAAATACTTTATTAAAAAGAAGAGTATAGTAATATAATATATAAAATATAAAATTATAAACTTTATTAAAATAAATAAATATTATTTAGGCTATAATAGATAGAGGAGGTAGTCTTAATTTTAGCCCTAATCTAGATTAAAATTAGTAGGCTACTAAGATAGAGGGAATATATAGTACTATTTAATTTTAGTTATAGTCTAGACTAAAATTAGATAATTACTAAACTAAACTAGAAAAATATTATATATTAGTATATAATAAGAATAATATAACTATTAGTATTAAATAATAAATATACTAGTAATAATAATATATATACTATTAGATATTTATAAAAAAAAGGAATTAATTAAAAGTAATTTACTAAATATATTATAGTATATATATAAAACTATATATTCTAGAGACCCTATATATAAGGAAGTATATAATAAAAATAATTTTATTAATAATATTTTTATAGTATTTATACTAGAGGATATAGTATAATAGGTATATTAATATATTTTAAAAAAGAATATTACTTAGTTTATTATATAAAAATATAAGAATTAAATAGTAAAAAATAAAAAAACTAATATTAAAAAATATTAAGAATATAAATAATACCTAGTAATATTAGAATTTATAGAGCTCTAATTAGCTATAATAAGGGGTACCTTAATCTAAATACTAAACTAATTTAGGATAAGTATAGTATATAACTAGCCTTTTTAGTAATCTTTTCTTATATAATAATCTAATTAATTCGCTCCCTAAATAAAGGGATATTTAAGCTTCTTTTCTTTACTATAGTTATAAGCCTAGTACTTAGAATATAGAATAATTCTCCTTATATACTTTATTACTTAAATATACCCTTTTAGGTTCTTCTATTATACTTAAAGCCTTCTTTATTTAATAAAGCTATAAGTAATTTAACTATTCTAGTTACTTAGACCTAGCTTATTAATTAAACGAGCTAGCCTTATTAGTTTATAAGCTTATATTTCTAAGTAAACTCTAAAGGTATTTAGTTTAAAATTAATCTAGATAGTTTAATAGTCCTCTTAATTAAGGATAATTACTCTATTTAACTAGTTATTTTAGAGGAACTATACTAACTAGTTACTTTAGATAACCTTAAAAATTATAAGTAGAAACTTAAATTATATAAAAAGGATAAGAAAAGCTATATTTTAAGGATTATAGAATATTATATTATAGTCTCTAACTAGTAAATATACTATTCTAAGCTATAAAATTTCTAAAACTAGATTTATACTACTATTTCCTAAGATCTCCTTACTCTAGTAATAATTAATATAATTAAAGATAATAAATCTACTTTATAATACCTACTTTATATACTAAAGAATAATCTAGTACCTACTAAAGGAGTAACTAAAAACTTTATTTAAGTATAGTATTATATTTATTTTAATAAAGTAAAAAGTAGATAGTAAAATTTAAAGATTTAGTTTAAAGAATAATAGTTTTTCTACTATAAAGTAATTATATACTTAGTTAAAAAAACTAAAGGAGTACTTATAATCTATAATTTTTTTAAAGCTTTAGGTAAGAAGATTGCCCCTAAGTAGTCCCGCTTAATTAAATAATAAATCCTGCTTAATAAGACACTTAGAAGGCCTATAATAATACTTTCTAAGATTAGAAAGGTATTTTTAGTACTAATCTAAAAATAATTACTCTACCCTAATTATAAAAGGACTAGTATCTACACGATATTTAATAGTTAGACTACTAAGTCTAGTAGAGAATTATCTAATAATATATAGAATAATAATTATTTTAACTACCCCTATAAGAATACCTAATATAAATAGTAATTAATTAAATATTAATACTTATAAATAGCTATTACTAGTACTCTAATTAATAAATTTTAAGTATTTAACCTTTCTAATAAAGAGTAAAATAAGATTTTAAACTATTTAAAACTTTTATAATAGTTAAAACTATAAACTAAAATTAATAGTACTAATTAGAAAATAAGTAATAAGAAGTAGCTTATTATTAACTATTCTAGTAGTATTATAATAGCTCTTATTAATTTAATTAACCTTCTAAATAAAGTCTCTAAAAATAAAATTTATAATATAATATAGAATTCTTACCTACTTTCTAAAAGTATAATTCTAGATAGTATAGTTATTATTTACCTTATTAATAATTAAAATCTTCTAGTTACTAGTTCTTTTAAAAAAGTAACTATAGAAAACTAAGTTAAAATAGAAACTTAAACTCTACCTATCTTAGAAATAGGAAATTATCTAATTAAAAATATTCTTTATAGTAAGAATAGGAAATAATTAGAGAATCTACTATTTAAAAATATAAAAGTAGTTAAGAACTTTTATATAAATATTATCTTAGAAGTTTAATTTAAGAAAGCTAGTATTTAGTATCTTAGTTTAAATAATACCCTAAGGATTAGAATAATTAAATAAAGTATTATAATAGTAGACCTATAGTATAAGTATAACCTTACTTTTCTTAAATATAAGCCTATATATTTCTATTCTACTATTATAAATATAATTTAACTATTTAGGCTATTAAAAAAGAATATCTCCTACTTAGATAATAAAGAACTATAGTATAAGTAATTAGAATACCTTAGAAAAAAGGCTTTATAAGCTCTAGTTTCTAGTATATATAATATATTAATTAAAGAAATATAATAATAAGAATATAAGTATTATATAGTTATATATATAAGTAAGGTAATCTTATAATAACTATATAAGTATTTACTATATCTATTCTACTATATTATATAGGACCTATTTAATATAGAGTAAGAATAAATACTAGAATTCTAGATTCTTATAATAAAGGAAGAATTTAGTAGGAAGTTCTATAATTTTAATCTATAAGGGAAGACGCTTTTAGAGATTCTATAATTAATAAAATACCTATTAATCTTTATAAAAAATAAGTACTAACTCTAAATTATATAAATCTAGTAGGATAATAATATAGTAACGCTTCTATAGTAAGGGATATTATAATATAAGGAATAGGTAATTAAAAAAAAAATTATAATTAACTCTTTACTACTTTATATATATAAAACTAATAGTTTAGTAGAATAAACTAGAAAAAAGCTAATTAAATAAATAGTAAAAATAAGGTCTAGTATAAATCTACTAATAAAGCTATAGCTAAAGATTATAAATATAGTAGTCTAGCTATATAATATAAGCCTAAGTATAGTATATAACTTTTAATTACTAAATAAAATATTAAATAGTTAGTTCTAATAGTACTTTTAGTATTATAAGTCTATAATTATATAATATATAATAGTAGATTTCTATCTAGACTAGAATAGGATTTATACCTATAGATACTAAGTATATCCTTTAATAAAGGATCGCGAAGCTAAATATAATAAAAAGGGATTTAAAATAAATCTAAAAGCTTATATTAGATATTTAGTAGACTATTAAGTTTCTAATATTTATAGAATATAGGTTCCTATACTTAATTAAGTAATTATAATTAGAAATATTATATTTAATAAGATAATCTTCTACTAGGGAGTATATAAAGTTAAGCTTCTAAAGGTAAAAACTTTAAGAATTATAAAAAATATTTATAAGGATAAGATTAATAATCTAAAAGATATATTTAATATAATTAATCTTACTTCTAGCTTAAATAAACACGCGAGCACTATAAGAATTAAGGATATTAAGTAACTACTTAGGGGTAAAAAATTAGAGTAGATAGATTTTAAGGATAGCTAGCTAAGAAATTAAAAAGTAATAATACTAACTACTATATAAGCTATAGGTATAGCTAGCTAGTAACTAGAAATTTATATAAGCTAAAATTTAAGTATAGGACTTATAACCCTAGATATAATACTATAGCTAGATATTATAGAGACTAATTAATATAATTATAAGGATATTAGGAACTACTAGAATTAGAATTTAACTAGAAAAACTAGTAAACTAGAGTCTTAGAATAATATTTTTCTAGAGTAGAAGTTTTAAAACCCTATTATTACCTCTTAATCTAGTATAATTAACTCTATACTACTAGATAAAATAGAAAATCTACTAGTAAGCTAAAGATAATAATATATCTTCCCTATAATAAGTAGAGTAAATAAATAACTTTAAAAAGAGGCGCCTAAAATAGACTAACTAATAAGTAGATATTTACTAGTTTAAAAATTAAGATAATAAAATATAGATTATAATAATTAATTAGAGGGTAAATTAAATTTTAGTATATATATACTAATAATAGATCTATTTTTAAAAGATAATTTCTAGATTAACTTCGCGTATATATTTATACTAGAAGTAGATAAAATCTAGAATAAATATAAAGGCTATAAAATACTAAATATAATAGTTATAGTAGCTATATTTAAAAAACTAAAACTAGTAATATTACTAGTTTATTTATATAGAGATAAGTTACTACTAGAACTAATACTCTAGAAATATCTACTTTCCTATCCTCTAGAAAAGCTATTTAAGTAGGCTATAATTAAAGAGATTACTACCCTATAATAGAAAGGAACTTAGATAAAGCTACCCTAATTATAAGTAATAGAATACCTACTCCTATTAAAATAGGTATTTATATATAAATTTAATTAAAATAATTAGTTTAAAAATTATAAAGCTTATATTATAGTTAGAGGGAATTTTTAATTAAAGAATACCCTATACTTAATCTATATTACTATACTTATAGTAAGATTATTCTAAGTAGTAATAGTAATTACTATAGAGTTTAACCTTAAGATTAAATAATATAATATTATAGGAGTATTCCTAAATACTATAATTATAGTAAATAATTCTATAACCTATAAACTTCTAAATAGGTTTAAAACGCTAGAAATATATATAAGATTAAATTAAGCTCTCTATAGTTTAAAAAACTTACTATTTCTTTAGTATAAAAAGTTTTCCCGCTCGCTTAAAATTAAAGGACTTAAAGCTTTAAAAAAAGAGCCTTATTTATTTCTTTCTAGAGATTAGAAAATTCTAGTACTATTCTATATAGATAATATACTACTTCTATATTATAATAATTATAAAGAGTAAACTTAAATACTATAAAATAAGATTATAAATAAATATAAGATTAAAAATAAGAAACTAGTTAAGTAGTTTTTTAAAGTATAAGTAATTAGAGATTAAGATAATTAGATAATTATACTTATATATAATATATATATTAATAAGATTATAAAAAAATTTAAGCTTTATAAAACTAGTAGCTTCCTACCTACTTCTCTCTTAATTAATAAGTTTAAAAAAAGTAAAGATAAAATATTACTATAGTAGATTAAGAATTATTAAGAGAAGGTTAAATTAGTATTATATATAGTAATTATACTATAACTAGATATTATATTTACTATATTAAAGCTATCCTTCTTCCTTATTAACCTAAGTATAAAGTATAAAGTAATAGTTAATTAAGTAATTCTATACCTCTATAGGACACGCTAAAAAGTAATTTAGTTTAGTAAATATAATAGTCTAGACCTACTTATCTATAGAGATATATCTTTTATAAATAATCTATTAATAAGATAATTATTTTATAAATATATTACTCTACTATTTAGTAGCGCTATTCTATAGAAAATAGCTTACTAAAGTATAATTATAACTTTAACTATAAAAATAGAGCTTCTCGCTCTAGAGTATATTAGTAAAAAAGTAATAGCTTTAAAATACTTCTTTACTAAACTTATACTAGACTTAGGATTACTCTAGTGAATCTACTATAATAACTAGTAGATAATTAGACTAGTAATTAGAAAAAATAAAAGGATTACTATATACCTTTAATATATTAATATCTAGAATATATAGCTAAGATAAAAGTATATAAAAGGATTATTTAAGATTTTATATTTTAAAATAAGTAAAATACCTATAGATAGTTTAATAAAAATATTATTAAAGTAGTAATTTACTAGATTTATAAAGCTACTTAATCTTTAAGATATAAGTTTTATAATTATAGATATAAAAGAAGTAAAGTAAATAGAGATTTATTAGATTTAATTATAAAAAGTACTTTTTAACTAGAAAATAAAAGAAAAATAAAGGAAAAATAAAAAAAATCTATCCTATTTAAATATATTAAGTATCTAATTAAAGAGTTTATAAAGCTAAGTATATTACTATACTTCTAATATATTAAAATATTTAGTATATCTATATCTAAAGCTACTTTAACTATAAATAGAAAATTCCTTAGTTTTAAAAAACCTACTATAACTATATAGACGCTCCTTAAGGTAATTAAAATTAGACTACTACTAATTTATATTATAATAACTAATATTTAGGCCTATCTTATAGAGTTATTATAAAGTATAGTACTTATAAAGAGTAAGTATATTATACTTAAAAGTATATATAGCTTTTTATAAGCCTACCTCCTAGCTATTTATAGAATAAACCTACTAAAAGGTAGATAGAATAGGGATAGAAGTAGTAGAAGTAGGGATAAAAATAGAAGGAGTAGAGATAAAAGTAAATAGAGGTAGAATAAAAGTAAATAGAGTAGGGATAGAAGTAGAGGAAATAGAAAAAAAACTAGGTATTAAATAGGGATTCTATAAAGGTATAAGAAGGGTTTTTTAATTCTTATTTTAATTTTTTAGTATAGCTTAAATATACTACTATAAATAATTAACCTCGCGAGCCTATATATAATTAGTAAAAATCTAAGTAATAAAAAAAATAAAAAAAGTTTATACTAGAATTTAAATTATTATAGAATAGGATAAAGTATATTATATATATAGCTAAAAATAGTAGACTATAATAATTAATAAAGTTTAACTAGATAAGTAGAGAATTTAGCTTATATTAATTTATATAAGTATATATAATAGTAAAAGTAATATCTAGTCTACTAGTTTATAATATTATAGTAGAGGCTATTTAATCTACTACTTAAGGTACTTATTAAGTAGCTAAAATAGCTTATTAGCTAAATAGCCCTAATATACTTTTCTTTTATAGCTAGGGGAGTATATAATACTATTAGAGGAGTTTAACTAGGAGTATAGAAAATAGACTAAGTAGAAAGGTAACTAAATTAATAAGTTATTTAAGGAGTTATAATAAATCTTTTAGTAGTAACTACTTATTTAGTTTTAAGTTTCTCTTTTTATTTATATATTTTAGTAGTGTAAGCTTTAGTAGTATTATTAGCTATCTAAAAGGTATAAATAAAGTATTAAAAAGTAAAAGGTAAAAATATACTATAAAATAGGATAATAGGGATAAAAAAGAGAAGTTTAAAAAATATAAAAAATATTTTTTTATTTTACCTACCTCTACTAGTTTATACTATATAATAATTATTTATTTTATTTACTATTACTTACTATACCTAATTATAAGGCTACTATTATTTATAAGTACTATACTAAGTACTAGAAGACTTTTACTCTAACTAATTAGTATTATAACGCTAATAATAGTATAATATAAGTAGGAAATTATAGTCTAAGCTATATATTTCTAAGGGAAGCTAATTTAAATAATTAAATTCTATTAGTAGATAAATAACGAGCGCTATTTACCTAGGGAGTATATTAAGAATATAAATAATATCTAGTAATATTAGAATTTATAGAGCTCTAATTAGCTATAATAAGGGGTACCTTAACCTAAGTACTAAACTAATTTAGGATAAGTATAGTATATAACTAGCCTTTCTAGTAATCTTTTCTTATATAGTAATCTAATTAATTTACTCCCTAAATAAAGGGATATTCGAGCTCCTTTTCTCTACTATAGAAAAGTATATAAAAATACTAGTAGGGTTAATACTAAAAAAAAGTATACTAAAAAATAAAATAATAAAAAGAAGGACTAAGATATAAAAAAAAAAAAAAGAAATAACTAAAAAAAGTTAGTATAAAAGAGGTAAATAAGAAACTAAAATAAAAATTAAAAAAAATAATAATATAAGAGATAGTAAATATATAAAACTTATTTACTATAATAACTAAAAATATTATAATAAGTAAAAAGAAATAGAAATATAGAAAATTTATTTAAAATTTACTAAAAATAGGTATAAATATAATAGGTAGTATAATTAATAAAACTATAGTAATTAGAATAGTAAACTATTTATAAAATTAGAAAATAGTATTATAGATATAGAGAGTATAATATAAGGAGGGAAAAAAATTCTTTACTAATATAGAAAATAGAGTAAATAAACTTATAATAGGGAAAAATATATTATTTAAAAGAAAAAAAGAAAATAATATAAATTAAAAATAAAACTAACTAGTACTATTATAGTATTTAAAAGGTATATATATAGAATCTAGTTTTATAAAAAAAAATATAGTAAGGTTTATATTATTATATATAATAATAAAATAGGGCTAGACTATTAGAATTATTAGGGAGATAAGATAGTAATAAATATAAATAATAATTTAAATAAAATTTAAAGTAGTAGAAATAATAATATAGGAGTAAAAAGTACTATTTAGTAAATAAGGAAAAGGCTATATAACTATAATAAAGAAATACTTATTTAAAGTTTTATATTATATAGTAAAAGGGGAAAAAGTTATAGAGTATATAGATTTATTTATATAGAAAGAGTTTAGAAAATAACTAGAAGTAAAAAAAAGATAGTATATACTAAGAATAAAGTTTAGAATTAAAATATTTATAATTTTATTTTAAAATACTATCTTAAATATATATATTAAAAAAGGTATAACTATAGTATAGTTTAGCTTCTAAATAAATATAGTTATAAAATATAATAAAAAAATATTTAAAAATTTTATAATAATTAAAAATATATATATTATCTATATAATAGATAAATTACTTTCTAAAAAATTATTACTAGAGAAACTATTAAATAGTAATTTAGTAAAATATAATTTAGTAAGAGGTCTATAGCTAGTATATTATACTATTAAAGAGAAAAGTTTTAGTAATATTAATATATAGGAGAATATATTTTATAATAGAGATTAATAAAAAAGTTTAGATATATATAAAGAATTATATTAAAGGAAACTATAGAAAAGTTAAACTTTTATAACTATCTCTATTATAGTTTCTAGATACTAGATATTAATTAATAAAATAATTAGTATTAGTTAATAGGATAATTAGTATTAGTTAATAAAATAATTAGTATTAGTTAATAGAATAATTAGTATTAGTTAATAGAATATTAAGTATTAGTTAATAGGATATTAAGTATTAGTTAATAGAATAATTAGTATTAGTTAATAGAATATTAAGTATTAATTAATAGAATAATTAGTATTAGTTAATAGAATATCGAGTATTA